>CAUYON010097163.1:0-39020 GCA_963573935.1 Arctocebus calabarensis
CAAGCTAGACCTCCCATTTGATCCTGCAATCCCATTACTAGGCATCTACCCAGAAGGGAAAAAATCCTTGTATCATAAGGACACTTGCACTAGACTGTTTATTGCAGCTCAATTTACAATTGCCAAAATGTGGAAACAACCTAAATGCCCACCAATCCAGGAACAGTTTAACAAACTATGGTATATGTACACTATGGAATACTATTCAGCCATTAAAAAAAATGGAGACTTAATAGCCTTTGTATTAACCTGGATGGAAGTGGAACACATTCTTAGTAAAGCATCTCAAGAATGGAGAAACATTAATCCCATGTACTCAAGTTTGATATGAGGACAATTAATGACAATTATTGACACAGTGGGGGTGAGGGAAGGGGAGAGCAGAGAAAGAAAGAATGAGGGAGGGGTGGGGAGAGGAAGAGCAGAGAGACGGAAGGAGTGAGGGGGGGTGGGGTCTTGAGGTCTTGGTGTGTACTACACTGTTTGGGGGCAAAACACGATAGTAAGAGAGACTTTACCCAACAAATGCAACCAGTGTAACATGATTTCTTGTACCCTCAATGAATCCCCAACAATAAAAAAAAAAAAGTTATTAACATGCTTGGCACTTGTGGCTCCACAGGCTAAGGCGCCAGCCACGTACACCTGAGCTGGCGGGTTCAAATCCAGCCTGGGCCTGCCAAACAGCAATGTTGGCTGCAACCAAAAAATAGCCAGGCATTGTGGTGGGTGCCTGTAGTCCCAGCTACTTGGGAGGTGGAGGCAGGAGACTCGCTTGAGCCCAGGAATTGGAGGTTACTGTGAGCTGTGAAGCCACGGCACTCTATCCAGGGTGACAGCTTGAGGCTCTGTCTCAAAAAAAAAAAAAGTTATTAACAGACCCAGATACTCCCTTTTCATGGTCACTTGCATCAGCAAAATCTCTGTCCCAAAGGTCCCATTTTATGTGACACTTTGAAACAAATTGTATGTATTGTTAATAATATCTCAGCAAATGAAGCACATCATCATCTTTTTTGTAACATACTAATGTTGAACGAGGAAGTATTCAGTATGAATTTGCTGTATGATTCTAAACTGTGTTGGCTACCACAGGGATAGGGATTAGCCAAAATTTTATCTCTGTGAGAACAGATAGTTAAATTTTATGAAGGATAGAATCAGCAATGTGAATTATCTAAAGAAAATTTCTATAGGAATACAGCATTTCTGTGTGATATCATGCCAGATCAAAACGACTTGAATATTTCTTTGCAAAGTGAAACCAAATATTTCAAATTGCACATGAACTTTATGGCCACCTTATATATGGTATGTAGCATAAAATCCATAAAATTTCAAAACTTTTCTTCAAAAGGAAATTTTGTATAAACATTTTTCTGAGTTAGCAAAGATAACTTCTGAGCAGGATGACATAAGTGAATCATTTGAGAAATACACAGCAATTATAGATATTTTTATTGGAATATAAGGAAAGGTTCAATGACTTTGAGAATCATGACATCACACTCAAATTAGCATTTCAGCCTCACCTAGTTGATATCAGCAAGGCACCTAAGCAACCACAGATGGAATTGATAGAGCTCTCAGTAAATGACATAATAAATTTATTGTTTTATACTAAAAAAACCACTCCAGTTGAAATATGAACAAATGCCATTGAATACCCCTCCTTCAGCAATATTCCCAAGAAATGCTTTCCTGCTTTTCAACCACTTATTGCTGTGAATCTACATTCTCCTACCAAATCCAAATGAATATGCCCTTAATTGAATAATATATATTTTATTTTAGGTCACAAATGATAGATAGCAGCTGGAGGATCAACTGAAACCATGGACCTCCATGCTGCAACCAAATATTCAAATGCTTTGTAACATAAAATGATACAATAAAGTTCATTAAAAGTTACTTAACATAAAAATTAACAAATAGTTTTTAGTTTTTGAAATTTTTAGGCATGTATAAGTTTGATTTTTAAAAATAATGTACATTTTTAAGTATATCTAATTGAAGTTTCTTGAATGCAACCTTTGATGCTTATAGCTAAATTGATGCAGCCTTCCAGCGTGAAAAGTTTCCACACCCCTGATCCAGGCCATATTGCTTTATTTGCTATATAATTTATCTGACTTGATTTCTTTTTAGGAGAGCTATACAGATTTAGCATTCCATTAATTTATAAAGTGACATGAAGAAAATATAACCTATAAAATGTTTTCAGTTATGCCTGATCTAAATATTCTAGTATGAGAGGAATACATGACTAAATTTTACATATATTTTTGAATAATAGGTACAAATATTTTAGGGTATTAGTTGCTAATACTTTAAATCACTAAAAAGCTAAGACAATTGCAATTTGTCAAAAAGCTTTTAACATGTACAAAATCATATCTACATCTATACTGCAAAAAGTTTTGTAATTGTTTTATTAAAAAGAGAAGAGATATTTGTAAAAGACATAAACTATTTTCTCTACTGTTTTTGTTAATGAGTGTATGACTTTCTTATTTCTCAGGCTGTAAATAATTGGATTTAAAAAAGGAATTATAACAGTGTAAAATAGAGAGTCTATCATATCTTCATCACCAGCTTGTGGAGATCGAGGGCGCACGTACATGAAGAGCAGAGGGCCATAGTACAAAGACACGGATAGGAGATGAGCCCCACAGGTGGAGAAGGCTTTCCTTATGCCTTTTAGGGACTTTTTTTTAAAGACTGTAAAGAGAACAAATGTATAAGAGATAAGAACTGTTCCAATAGTGAAAACTTGAATTGAACCTGAGAAAATAAAAACCATTAGGTAATTAATAGAAGGATCAGCACAGGAAATTTTATACAATGGGATGATATCACAGTAGAAGTGATGTATTATGTTGGAGTTACAGAAAGTTAATCTGAATAAAAAACCCACATGAATTATGGCATGAAGAAAGCCACCGACAAAAGACAACACTAATAACTGGATGCACAGAGTATTGTTCATAATCACTGGGTAGAGTAAAGGTTTGCATATGGCTACATAGCGATCATACGCCATTGTTGCCAAAAGAAAACATTCTGTGGTTACACTGGCTGCAAATGAAAAAAACTGGATCTTGCACTCAGAGAAAGATATTTGACTCTCAGCTAAGAGGTTGGCCAGCATGTTGGGGGTCACAGTGGATGATATCCAAGTGTCCACAAAGGCTAAATTCCCAAGGAATAAGTACATGGGGATGTGAAGGTGAGGGTCATTCCAGATGAGAGCAATCAGACCGAGGTTCCCAGCTACAGTGATGAGATATATCACCAAGAATGCCAGGAACAGGAGTATTTTCCACTGCGGTTGATTTGTAAGTCCTGTGAGAACAAACTGTGTCAGTAAAGTTGCATTTTCCCTTTCCATGTCCTTGTGTGGTGTCCTGTGAAATAAAATGCAGTAAATAAATATAAATATATTTCTGAATGTATATGAATCATGCCCTATGATTGCACCAATGTACATAATTATGATTCAATAAAATTATTTTAAAAAATAAAAAATAAAAATAAATATAAATATAAATATAAAATTTCACTAAGTAATTGCTATAAGTTGATCTAAACTGAAGGAAACTAAAGGAAGGAAAACACAATTAGTCTCCATTCAAAACATGTTCAGGATTTAATAGAATCAGAAAAAAGGAGAGGCATTCTGAGCATGCGCTAAATTTGTAGGGACACCAAAGAAGGTGGTAAAAAAAAAATCATGTTTCTAAGGCATGACTTCAATGTCAAAAGAAAAGGTATTAAAAGGACCACAAATAATAAAGGAAATAAGTGATATATTAAGGATCCTAAACTTTAATTCTTAAGCAATAGTTGCACTAAAAACTTTTCAAATTGTGTCATTGTGAGGTATTTTTTAAATTAAATATTTTGTGTGTAGAAAACATGCTGCAAGTATGGGGCAACTGGAGTCAGGAGCGCTAATCAAGAAGCTGCTACTATTTTTTAGGAGTTCCCCAAATAGATGACACATTGCGATTGTCTGACAGAGCTTGGGAGAAATACAGATTATGAGGTAACAGTATAGAGATGTACACGGTAGTCCAAGAACGAGGCCCAGTAATCTTCACGTTGAAAATGCTCCTCAAAGGACACGAATGCACGTGAAGTGATTAGACTATGAGTAACAGGGCTTTGCAAGTGATGAGAACAAACAGATATACACAAGAAGCACAGAGTCACTAGGACTGGTGGCATATTGGTTGTGGAGGAGATGATTAGTGAAGGAGAGTTGTGTCACTTGGAGACTGGGTATATCTTTAAATATGAAGATCAAGAACTTATTTGCATTAGCAAAACAGAGAAGGGGGTCTGAGTATTTATGACACGTACTTAGTAACGAAAGTCTATTAAGTATTAATAAAAATGTCATTGGAGTCATGGGAGCATATGCAGAATAAGTTACAGACAAAGTATCCATTGGAGAGTTTACAAAAGAAAGGGAAGAAGAAGAACATGGACACTTGAGGAGTTATGTTGGAGAGGTGAAAATGTCAATATAACAGTCCCAGCTTTTGTGTGGTTTTGCTTTCCACGGTTTCAGTTTCCTGTGACCAACTGTAGTCCAGATACAGAAGGAAAGGTCATATTGACATAACTTTTATTGTACTACATTGTTATAATTGTTGGATTTTATTATTAATTATTGTTGTTGATCTCCTACTGTGACCAAATTATAAATTACATTTTATGGCAGGTAGTATGTAAAAGAAAAGCATAGAACAGATTAGATAAGATTCAGTACTGCTTGACATTTGAGGCATACACTGGGGGCCGTGGAAGGCATGCCCTGAAAATAAGAGGGTCTACAGCATATGTCATTGATGAGATGACAAAACCCGATCCCGTTTTCCACCACTTGATGCTTGGCTATGAGCAAAGTCTATCACCCAGTCCAGAAGTCAACAAAGCTGGAAAGACATTTTCCCATCAACCTTGCACCTTAAGCAAGGGCACTTGATCTATGTTTGCCCTGTCCGAGTTCTCCAATAAGGAGAGAAACAGAGAGACAGTTACAAGGTCAGAAGAGAATTTTGGTGGCAAAAACAGCAGGGCAGCAGTAAGCATCCTGCATCCATCACAATGACACTGACACTGTCAGGGCATCTGAAGTCAGCAGGAGCAGCAGCAGCTTCCACTGAGCTAATGCTGAACGTGGTTCTTCCTGAGCTAACGCTGAACGAAGGTCCTGCTCCCTTCTTTTACTGCCCGTTTTTCCAGCTTGTTCTTCAAACCTTAGCAACTTTTCTGTGGGAGAGAAAATACCCATTCTATCCACTCATTTCCTATTGCAACTGAGGCCATGCCTCAAACAAATGAAAGAGTAGAAAGAAACCAGGAAAGGATACCATGCAGAGTGGTCAGAGAAGCAGGAGGGATGTGGAAAGGTGAGTTCAAGAGGACAAAGTGAGGGACAGGACACATGCTGAAATGTATTCTGCAGTAGAACAAGGAGTGAATAGAGATCGTTTCCATCAGGAAATGTTTAGAGCCTTTGAGGCAGCAGTTTCCATTTTGTGATAGAATTATGGTCAGAGAATAATGAGAATTGTGGGTAAAAAGTGACTCAATGGTAAATGAAATGAAATGGAGCACTTTAAGAAATGAGGAGCACAGTTGGCAGGTGTCTGCTCCACAGACAAATGTAAGTTTTTCTATAGAATGTTTGAAAAGTTTTTAAGGTATGGAGAGGGGAAAGGGGACAGAGGTGGAAATAACAACTTGGATGGGTGAAAAAAGAACAAAGAGAAAGAGGAAAAATAGGTTAAAAATAACAAATGCACACATGGATCCGTGTCAAAAAGACAAACCAGAAGACTGGAGTAGAGAAGATTAGAGAAAGGCTGATGACCTATAATGGGCAAAGGTCCAAGGGTGAGGCTGGTAAATGTTTGTTTTAGCCCTAGGACTCATTAAAAGTTGGATTTTTTTTCTTTTTCTGTTATTCAAAATTCAGAGTTTGCTATTCTTTTTTGGGTTTTGCATGAAAAGAGAGCTTTGATTTTAAATTTTACTTTACACACTTTGCGTAGCAGGTACTAGCACTGCCTGAAGCTTCGTTGCATATTCACAACTTAATTTATCATTGTTTATAGAACAATTACATTTGACTTTCTGTAGGAGTCTTACTGAATTTACTACTTGAGATATTTCTTTTGTCGATCTATTTTTTTAGCAGAATTAAAATAAAGTCAAAGACCGGGACCTGATGAAGATTATATAATTGCAAAGCCAACAATTCTAATTATTAAATGTATTTTTATTTTATATGGCTTCCTATTATATAATCCTAAGTCACTACATATTTGAAAATATTCAAATTGTGTGTGATACTTACAAAGTCATAAACACTAGAACTTATGAAATAATAAACAGATTATTAGAAATATATTTTCTACATGTTTCCTACTACATACATATACACATATATTATTAATAATTTTAAAAATATATAGCACTAAACTAAATCACTATCAGAAGTAGGTTAAAGGATATAAGAGCTAACATTTAAGTTACTTACCTTAAAGGTTTCAGAACATACATTAATTTCAGCACAATGAGGTTTTTGTTTGAATTATCAGAAAGATTGCTTATATAGAAAACATTATAACATAAATTTTAAGCCGTTTTCAATGATTTACCTTTTCCTTTCACCAGAAATTATCTAATAAATTCATTGTAGCTAGGTTAACAAGATAATAAAACATTGTTAGAGAGGAACAATCAGTCTCATAACTATTTTGGTTATCCAGATTAAGTCATGGAAAATAAAATTTAAAACAGGAAATTTTAAAATTTCCTTCCCGTTTCTCTCCTATTTTGGCAATTTATCCAATCTAAAGTTATTATAAGTTAAACAGCATTGTTAACTTTCAATATGAAAGACAGTGAATATTATAGATTTTTATTTTACCCATATCCTGAAAGAAATTGTGAGGATCCTTTAAAAGTGTTAGACTTTCTGAACCACAAAAACTACAGTAGTATAGGAATGATGAAAACAAAGGTAGCAATTTGTTACACAGTGATTCATTTTGTAAACTTCCTTTCCCAAGCTCAGAAAAATGTGGTTTATATAAATTTGCGTTCAACATGAGAGTCAATATATGATGTAACTGTGTGTTTTTGCCAGAAGAGGAAGGAGTGGAAAACTGAAATTCCCCTAAGAGCCCCTGAGGATTTCCTGTAGGAGGATGAAGTGAAGCTCTTGTACTAGGCACTGTGGATTCAGGCAGATTGTCCCACAGGTCATCACAGTCTTTGTGATGAGCACCCTCTAACTGCAGTCCTTTTAACAACTGAAATTGTATTTCATGCCCTTATTAATGTATATATATACATCATATATATTATATACATATATAGTTTATTGCTTTGAGTACCTTGATTAGTATGACTTTTTCTGACCTAATTAAAACATAATTTTAACATAGCCAAAGATCAAGATTTCTTTCGGGGGCCAACTTTAATGCTGTCCTTCTCACACAAATTGCAACTCAAATGCAGACATATACCTACTTTCAACTGATGAGAATTCCACTAGAAAAATGAGGGAAACCAAGAAATAACAATAACTAAGGACCACAATGGAAAGACTAATAAAGTTCCAGTTCTCATATGCCATCTCTGATTCCTCTTTGGTTAAGTGTTCAAATCTTTTACCCATCTTTAAATAGTTTTGTTATCATTGAGTTCTCAGAGCTCTTTGTATTTTCTACATACAATATTTTTGCCTAATATATGATTTGCAAACACTTTCTGAAAGTCTATGTGTTGTGGGTTTTTTTTTTTTCATTTAACAATGTTTTTGAGATGTGGATACAGTTAGTTTAACATTTGTATTTTTATTTGTAGTTTGTTCTTTAGATGTTGTTGTTCTAGGTTGTACCTTGAGGCCTATGATCCATTTGATTCAATTTTTGCATATTAGTTGGACCCAAGTGGCTTATTTTTCCCTCACATAAATACTATTGTTCCAGCATTGTTTGTCATAAACCTTTTCTTTCTCCATTGAATTACCTTTTTACCTTGCTCCAAAGTCAGCTGTCTATAATGAAGGGTTTATTTGCCCATTCTCTGTTCTGTTCTCTTACTTGTTTGTCTTTACAACAATCTCACACTGCCTTGTTATTGAAGTTCTAAGTTGAGTCTTAGAATTTAATAGTGATAGATTTCCAAACTTGTTCTTTTGCAATGTCGTTTTTTACTAGTATGCATTTTTTGCAATTTCATGACAATATTAGAGTCATTTTGTCAGTTTCTAAAAGAAAGTCTGCTGGAATTTTGATATAGATTTTATTAGCCTAAAGATGTATTAGAGGAAAATTTACATTTCTTCAAAATTGTGTCTTTTGACGTAAACATCGCACATCTTTCTATTTGTTTAGGTCTTCTTTAAATTCACTCAGAGTGGATAGGAGCAGTGTCTCATGCCTGTAATCCCAGCAGTCTTAGAGGCCAAAAGTTCAAGACCAGCCTGAGGAGAGTGACACCTCCATCTCTATCAAAAATAGAAAAACTAGCTGGGTGTCATGGCAGGCATCTGTAGTCCCAGCTATTTGGGAGACTGAGGCATAAGGATCACTTGAACCAGGAATTGGAGGTTGTTGGGAGTTACCAAGAGGCCACAGCACTCTACCCAGGGCAACAGAGTGAGACATGGACTCAAAAAGAAATAATAAAATAAAATACATAATGATTTCTCTCAGAATTTATTTTCACCATGTAGATCTTACATATCTTTAATTTTTTTAGAATTATAAATTCTATTTAATGACGGAATTTCAGTTCTTACAAATAATCAATCTGTGTAACTAAGGTATTAAGGTGAAATACCTGAATACAATTAACTATCACGGGCTCCATTTTCTGTAAGTATGTTGGATGGATTAATGAATATTGTCACAGAAACAAAATGTTTTCTTATAGCCATATATCACTGAATAAAGCTTTACAAAAAGCCACAAACATACATGTCTTCTTTATCTGGAGAACTTAAATAGATGTCTGAACATTAAGACAATGACAATTCTAAAACAGTGAAAAGTTAAGGCTTTATGTTTATTTTGAAACCAATATTCATAAGAAACTGTGACCAAAGAAAACTTTAATCTACTATGTTGAGTTCATTGGCCCAGTGTATGTTATTCATTATCAATACCTCTTTTGTATTATATGTATTCAACAGGAATTAGTAGCAAAACCATCAATGTATTGCACTTTAAAGTATCAGTCTGCTTTTCAGGTTTTAGTTTGACCCTTTCTTTTTCAGAAGTATATGCAATTTTTTTTTTTTATAAACTTAGAGAATTGATTCTTAACCTGCCTGAATGTTGGCTGACAATTAAGCATTCTAAATTCCAAACTACAGGAAATGTCCATATCATACTAGATCATGTTCCCATCTCAAAACAGAGAACATTTTCTTGATTATTGAAACAGCAGGTTTACCTTTGCTTCTCTGAAGAAGACTATTTGGCATTACACTTGTTAGAAAAATGAAGGAGTGAAATGAAGAATACTATATTTTGGATGGATCTATTCTGTAATGCAGGCCTCAAGCACAAATAATATACTTTCTAGATCAATGGCATTTGTTACCCAAGAAAAAGATGATGAGTAGTGGAAGGAAGAAAAATTCACTTTTAAATGATTACAGATTTCAGTCTTTCTCTATAAAGCTCAGTAGAAATGCAGTTTTGAAATTGAGGAGGATTTCCTCTTTTCATTTTTCTTAGCATGACAAAACTCAGATCCTGCCTGTGGGTGCTCTTTGGGAAACAGCTCCAGAGCCCTACTCTGGCCTGCTGTGGAGAGCAGACAGAATGCCCAGGGAGCACACCCAGGATAACCTAGTAGGCCAGTGGTTCTCAAAATTCCTAATGCCGCAGCCCTTTAATACAGTTCCTCATGTGGTTGCTAGAAAACAATTTTATGATTGAGGGTCACCACAACATGAGAAATTGTATTAAAGGGTCATGGCATTAGGATGGTTGAGAACCACTATAATAGGCGATCACAAGTTCCCAGTGTTTGGATGGCTTACTCTTATTTAGAAGGATCACTATTTATGCTAAGTGATAGATAGCATATTTATCTTCCTTGAGGCAATAATTTTATAACGACAAGCTTCTTAATAGGAAATTACTATACAGTAATGCTGGGATCAATGTACAGAAGGGGTAGAACTGACTACAGAAAAACTATCTCAAAAGCTAAAGACAGCTGTAGTTTTCATTAGTGTTTTCAAGTCAGGAAAGAGATGTCAAAGCAAATGAAAATATAGGCAGCAGGGGTTGCAAACCCCAGAAGCACTGTTGTTTAAATCTGATGGGATAGCATCTGATATCTTTGGATATTACTATTAGGAAAAGGATTTTCTAACAACCAGTGTTAAAAATATTTTTGACATTGCCTGCAATTGAAATTAAGTATGTTATACTTTGTGTAGAATATTAGGGAGATTTGAGAAGTTTATATCCTGGTATCTGATAAGCTTGGCTTTAGTTAAATGGCTATCTAGGTGTTATAGGTATGAAACATAGTCTTTTAAAATAATTGAATACTTGTTGTGAAAGGGCAAATGTATGTGAACATGAAAACAATTAATTTTATATCAACATCTTACACTATACTCTACACTTCCATTTATACACAAATTTCATGTTTACAAGCACAAAGGGAAGGAGCATCAAAGAATCTAAGAAGCTGCATCATCCAATGTATTCAACAGAATTAAAGATGTCCTCCCCATTCCCCATTTTCTCAATCCAGAGGGAAATGGGAAATGCCACCATATACACCCACTCCACTGTTAGAAGTTGGTGACTGTGGAGTTGGCACATGTCTGGGTTTCTGCAGAGCTGGACTGAGACCCCATCATGTTTCAGGTCTAATCAGTGAGAAGGTGGTCATCTGTTGCTATTTGAGTTTCATTGTTGGTGAAGGACACGCTCTCCTGGTTTCAAAACCAGAACCCCTGGTGTATGTTTCTGAATTGTTCACTTGAACTTCACTTTCCAAAGCAGGTAATTTTTAGCAGCAAAAATTCCTTCAGTTTGGGTCTCTTTGTCAGATGAATCAGTAATTGTGGAAAAGCTGAACTATTGCAGAATATTTCCAGGACTGATGAGGGCTACTATCTAAACAGAAGGATAAGTCTCTGTCTGTGTATCAAACATCTGAAGGTCTTAGAAGTCAGAAATTCACCTACATCAAAAGCAAAAGTGTCTATTTAAGAAGTCGTTTGGGGTCTTTACATCCAGGGATTCCAATACTTGCTCAGTGTTCATGGTGCTATATTCACTGTCTTTAGTTTGCCTTTCAATACTTGAGAACAGAAAGAACTCTTTGATTTAAAAATCTATTCAACAATTTTGATTGGGCCAGATAGAGCTGAGTTGTACTATTATCCAATGTTTGACCTGGAAGATTACTTGATAGGATGTTTTCTAAACACTCTATAATCCATAGTTTCGGTCCTCTTACCTATCATATTCTGTGAAGGAAACATACTATTCTCTGAACAGAAATGTATAATTGATGAGAATTTCTCACTATCTGATTTAAAAGTTTGGGGAAGTGGTTCTCAAACTTCCTAATGCTGCAACCCTTTAATACATTTCCTCATGTTGTAGTGACCCCCATCCATAAAATAATTTCATTGCTACTTCAATTATAATCTTGCTACTGTTATGAATTGTAATGTAAATATCTGAGAGGCAGGAGACCCCCAAAGGGGTCACGACCCACAGGTTGAAAACCACTGCCTAGAGGGTAACAAACCATGAGTTACTGTTTGAGGTAACAAACCATGAGATACTGTCTCTGTTGGTAAACTGTTGCTTCTAATATTGTCTGTAAGAACACTGTATGATGAATGAACACTCTCGGAAATGTTTCTGCACCTTCCAACCTGATCCATCTGTATGTGATCATCTTTCAGTCTTTGCCTCACATCACCTTGAGTTTCTCTGGAGAACCCACCTAACTGAAAACTCATCAATCTGTGTAGCTACAGATGAAGTTACCTTATAGCTGCACAGTATGGGAAGGGATACTCACAAAACAAGCAACAAATCAGTTTGAAAATAAGACCATATAGCAGAATTAGAGCTAGTCCCCTGTGAAGAAAGTATAAAGATTCATGAGGTATGAGACATTCTGCCAGTACATAGACTGAAGTGCTGTTCTTTCACCATGGTCCCTAGTACTTGTGAAGGATTAGGTACACTTTTACACTCTTAAGCACCTCTACTAACAGGCTCAATTTTGGAAAGAGGCAGGCTGTTCTGAGGAATGCCCCCCTCCAAATCTAGGCTGAGGATCAGGCTGTTATTAACAAAGACATTAAGAGCATGACCCCATGGCAGAGCCCTGACTGACACCTGATGCCACAGATTGGGTGGAGGCATTGGCTATGGGCACATAGTCAGGCATAGGAGATTCTGCATCACTGGTAATTTAATTGAAGCCACTTAGGGTTTTGATGGAAGCAACTTCTGGAGATTATCTCAGAAGTGTTAGAAAAAAAAGTCTGTTTTCTGACTTCACAGCTACGAGACTCTTCGAAAGGAGCTACTAGCATTACTTCTGAAGTTTCTAGTTCTTGAGGGTCTGGCGTAGGGATCAGGTGTGTGTGGTGACAGCATCTGAAATCTCCTCTCAAGGACATTCCAGTACTGTCTTTATATACTATACATTAGGTCTCTAGACTTATTGCCCACCATACTTCTAACTATAGTCATCACACTGTGCACTAGATCTCTAGATTTATTAACCAATATTCTAAATACTGCTATGCTTTTTTTATATTCCATATACACTTATAAATGAGATTATGCAGTATTTTTCTCTTTCTGGCTTATTTCATTTAGCATAATATCCTATAGAGTCATCCATGTTATCATAAATGGCAAGATTTCCGAGTTAAGACTGAAAAATATACATTATATGGGCATATTATTCACATACAATGTAAATATCATGCATACTCTGTATCTTTGTCCATTCATTCATCAATGAACACTTAGTTTGTTTCCATATCTTGGCTAACTATGAGTAAATATTGCAATGAACATGGGACACAGATAGCTCTTTGATGTACTGATTTTATTTATTTTGTGCATAAACTAAGAATAGGGTTTGCTGGGTTATACGGTTGTACTATTCTTCATTTTTTGAGGAACTTCCCTACTGTTTTCCATAATGGCTGTACTAATTTATGTTCCTTCCACACAAGACTTCTCTTTTCTCTATATCTGAGCCAATGCTTATCTTCTGGATTATTGATAATAGCCATCATAACAGGTGTGAGGTGATATCTCATTGTTGTTATGATTTGTGTTTTCCCAATGATTAGTGATTTGAGCACTTGTTGACCATTTCTTTGTATGTCTTTCACAGAAACTTTTTAGTTTGATTTATGTCATTTATTTTTGCTTTGCTTTCCTGTGCTTTCAGTATTTCATCTTACAAATTGTTGCCAAGACCAATTTTAAGAGTCCAATTTCATTCTTTTGCATGTAGATACCTAGTTTTTCCAGCTCCACTTTTTGAATAGACTATTTGTGTCACATTGTATATATACTTTTGCTGTCTTTTTGAAAATTAGTTGAATGGGCATGTGTGTGTTTATTTCTGGGTCATCTCTTCTCCTGCACTAGTCTATTTCTCTGTCTTTATGCTAGTATGATACTGGTTTGATTACTATAGCTATGTAACATAATTTGAAATCAGGAGGTATGATGCTTCCAACTTTCTATTTCTTTTTCAAGATTTTCTGGCCATTATGGATCCTGATGATTCAATAAAATATTTAGAATTATTTTTTGTTTCTGTGAAAAATATCATTAGTTTTTGAATTGGGATTGAATCCAAATATAAGTTGAATAATATGGACATTTTAACAATATTCATTCTTCTCATCTATGTCTTTGTGTCTTCAATTACTTTCGTTAATGTTTTATAATTTCCAGTGTAAAAATATTTCACCTCTTTGATTAAATTTACTCCTAAGTATTTTATTCTCTCTATTGTAAATGAGATTATTTTCTTGACTTTTTTTCAGCTAAATTGTTGTTACTGTAAAGAAATGCAGCTGATTTTTGTATGTTGAGTTTGTATCCTGCACTTTACTACATTCCGTTATAAGTTCTAATAGTTTTTATGGAGTCCTTAGTAGTTTTGCATTAATACATAAAAAATCATGTCATCTACAATCAGGGATAGTTTTACTTCTTCCTTTATGATCTAGGTTACTTCTTTTCTAGTTTGGTCTTGCTAGAACTTCTTGTGATATGTTGAAGAGAAGTGAGGGTAGTGGTCATCCCCATCTTTTTCCCAATCCTGAGGAAAGCTTTCAGTCTTTCCCCATTATTGTTTTGTTAACTCAGGGCTTTTAATAAATGACTTTTAACAAATGGCTTTTATTGTGTTGAGGAAATTTTCTTGTATACTTTGGTGAAAGTTTTTAATCTCTAAAATAATGAAATAGTGTTGAATTCTGTCAAACACTTTTGCTGCAGTTATTGAAATGATCATGTGGTTTTTAATCTTTGTGTTAGTGTGATATACCAAATTGATTGATTTACATTTGTTAAACTTGCATTCCAGGGATAAATCTCATTTTATGACAATATCATCATTCAGGTGTGCTGAATTTAGTTTTCTGGTATTTTATTGATGATTTTTTAATTTATGTTCATCAAAGATATTGGCTTATAGTTTTCTTGTTGTATCATTGTCTGGCTTTGGTTTCAGGATGATACTGGCCTCATAAAGTTATTTTGGAGAGTCCCCTCCTACTTTAAGAAGGACTGGTATTAAATATACTTTGAATGGTAGAGTTCAGCTATGAATCCATGTGATCCTAAGCTTTTATTGTTGGAAAGTTTTTGATGACCTCTTCAATCCCCTTGCTCCTTATTGGTCTATTCAGATTTTCTATTTCCTCTCGGTTTAATCAGGGTAGATTGTATGTTTCTAAGACTTTATTCATTTTTCTTTTAAAGTATACATTTCTTTGGCATGTAATATTTCATAATTGCTTATTATACTTTTAATTCTGAAGCATCCATTATAATGTCTCTTCTTTTCATTCTGATTTTATTTATTTCAGTTTTTTAGTTAAAGCTGAAGTTTTATTGATTTTGTTTATTTATTTAAAAAATAAATTATTAACTTTGTTGACTTTTTCTGTATTTTTCTTTTCTCCATTTGAGTTATGATTGCTCTGATCTTTATTATTTCCATCCTTGTAAAACTTTGGGTTTAGTTTATTTTTTTCCATTTCCTCAGTTTATTTGAGATATTTATTTCTTTAATATAGGCATTTATAAATATAAAGGCATTTATAAATGCCTATATTAAATACCATAAATTCCCCTCTTGCAACTGCTTTTGCTGTATTCCATAAGTTTGGGTGGGTTGTGTTTTTGTCTTTGTTCAAAATATTTTTGTGTATTTTCATTTTTTAACTGATAAATAACAATTTTATATATTTATGGTACACAACATAATGGCTTGAAGTATGTAAATATTTATTAAACTAAATTAACATAATTAACATATGCATAACCTCAAATCCTTACCATGTTTTGTGGAAAGAGCAACCCAAATCAACTTTCTTAGAAATTTTCAATTTTCAAATATTCAATATATTGTTGTTAACTATAACCACTATGACATATAATAAACCTCTTGAATGTTTTCCTTCTATCTAACTAAAATTTTGCATTCTTTGACCAACACACTAACCACAGTAATCACCCTACCCCCAGTCTCTAGTAACCTCATTTTACTCTTTGGATCTACAAGTTAAACTTTTAAAGATTCCTCACATAAGTGAGCTTATGCATTATTTTTCTTTCTGTCCTAAGTTTATTTCACTTACCATCAAAGCCTCCAGAACTATGTTGTTAAAAATGACAGGATTTCCTTCTCTTTAAAGACTGAATAATATCACATTATGTATATTATATTCCACAGTTTCCTTATCTACTCATCTGTTGGGTGCTTCAGTTGATTCTGCCTCTTGGCCATTGTAAGTACTGATGCAATGAACATATGAGCCTGCTATGCCTTTAATATATAATTTCATGTTCTTTGGATGTATATTCAGTAATGGGGTTTCTGGAGCAGACATTCAAAAATATTTGCATCCATTCGTGGGTCGATGGGCATTTGGGCTTCTTCTACGACTTAGCAAACATCTTTTTTAATAGCCCTGTCAGTATTCCATTTCCTTATTATTCCATAATTTATGTCCCCAAATCCTATTATTGTAGGTGTGGGTTGTTTCTCATTTGTATTTTTTTTTACCCCTAAATAAACTTAGATGAACAGTTTAGAGCTAAATCTTAGCAGATGTTTGTGATTATAGCCTCAAGATATATCTTTTGTAGTGGCACCTCTGGGTCAAAAGATTCATAAATTTTTTGTTTTTGATACCTATTTCCCACTGTCAAATTTTTATAATAATCTGAGCTTATTCTTTCACTTATTATTCTGAGGTAATTTTAAACATACAAAAAAAGGTGCAGGAATAGAGCTAGGGACTTTCTTCTCACCATGGGAGAGGGGTCTGCAGCCACTTGCACGTCACCAGGGTACCTGACTGTGTTTTCCTGTAGACAACATCATTCTCCTACACAATACAGCACGGGCATTGCAGTCAGGAAATTAAAGTTGATACATGACTATTCCTTGACTCCCAGACACCTTTCAGGTTTTACCAGTTGTCTCAATAAAGTCCACTATCAAACTGATTCAGCCCAGGATCATGGGGGGCAGTTAGCTATCCTGTCTCTGAGCTGTCATTCTGGGACAATTTCCTAATCTTTCCTTGACCTTCATGAACTTGACACTTCTGATGACTTCAGGCTAGTTATTATGGGATGTGGCCCTCAACTTTGGATTGCCTGATGCTTCTCCATGATTAGATTTGCACTGTCCGTGTTTGGTGGGCACACCGGGGAAACCTTGAACACTTCCCTCACTGCACCCCAGCAGGAGCTGACTGGTTTCCTTCCGTCCCACTATTAGTGCTGTTGACACTGGTGTCTTGGTGAAGTTGCTTTATTTCCTTTTGCAAATAATGAGTATTTTTTGAAGAAACATGTAAATATCCTCTCCTTCTTCAAGCTTTTACTCATTGGTTTGGCATCCGTCAATGTTGAGGGGGTGAATTAGTTATAAATATATCATCTGACAAAAAAATCATGATTTTATAATTCCATCAGCCCTCTCATACTTAATCATTGCCTTTCGATTCTAAAAAAAAGTGTTTTCCCCCCTATTTTTTGTTCATTGATTCCTATTTTGAGCAGTGGGCTATAGTTTATGTCATTACTTATTTTGATGCTCGGATTGTCCCTGTTTGACCTGGGAAAACCTTCTCTATCTGGCTTCCATGGGTTTCATCATGTCCCCACCATGCGTTAAGTAGTTCTTTCCTCTCTGGCCCTGTGAGGTGCTCCTGCCTTCCAGCCATTTTTTAAAGCAGCTCTGGTTCTTTTCAGTAGAGAATGGTGATTAGACACCAGCATCCGGTGTTCAGAATGCACGTGGCTAATGCAATACTGTTTTTGTGTCCTCTTACTGGGCAGAAGTAGGACAGACACGCCTCTGAGTTCACAGCATACTTCAGTTCTACCCAACACCACAGAGTTCCCCCGAGCTTCCTTCCCAGATTTGTAGCTCCTTATCCTGTTCCAACCAACACGTTTGCTTATTTGTCCCTTGCGTGTGACCAGTCTCTCAATCCCAGCTCTGCTGCTTCTGACTGATGCTCGCCTGGCTCCGGCTGTAGCCACAGGATGGATGGTGTCGCCCTGTGGCTGCAATTTCCCACATACTTCCAGGCATGGGGTTCACCTGACCTGGACCCATTGGATAGGGGTTACACTGAATTTTCCAGGAAGGAGGAATAAGAGAAGAAAGGCAGGGAGGAAGAGAGGGCGGGAGAAAAGGGGAAAAAGTGTACTCTAATTATGTTAAATAAGGGTCACCATGTCAGCAAGGACAAGAAGACAATTATTTTTATTGTATTCTTTATTGGCATTTTAATTTTTTTCTTGAAAGAATATGCATTAATTGTGAAATACAAAAAAGACCTAATTTTGAAATATGACTAAGTTGCATTTTAAGGAAAAGGATGTTGCTGGAGGAATGAGAAGAGTAATATTATAATTCCAGGTATAAAAACCAAACCTAGTCTCGGCGCCTGTGGCTCAACGGGCTAACGCGCCAGCCACGTACATCTGAGCTGGCAGGTTCGAATCCAGCCGGGGCCCGCCAAACAACAATGACGGCTACAATCAAAAAATGGCTGGGCATTGTGGCGGGCACCTGCAGTCCCAGCTACTTGGGAGGCTGAGGCAATAGACTCACATGAGCCCAGGAATTAGAGGTTGCTGTGAGCTATGATGCCACGGCACTCTATCCAGGGTGACAGCTTGAGGCTTTGCCTCAAAAAAAATAAATAAATAAAATAAATAAAAAAATAAAAACCAAACCTAAAAACAGAGACCCCAGAAAAAGATTCTGATATCTCACTTATTAAATGATTTTAACACACTAAATGCAATTTGTAGACAGCAAATACAAAAGACTCAGCAATAAGAAGGAACAAAATATAATTAATATATTTTAGTTACAATATATTAAAAGTTGTGGCTTTGGGCAGCACCTGTGGCTCAAAGGAGTAGGGCGCCAACCCCATATGCTGGAAGTGATGGGTTCAAACCCAGCCCCGGCCAAAAACTGCAAATAAATGAATAAATAAGTAAATACATAAATAAAAGTTGTGGTTTTATTCTGGGAAGGTAAAGTAAATTTCTTCATCAAACAATCTACTTATATAATTCATTAAGTTTAGTAGCTAAGGAGAAAAGCCACATGATTATCCCAGTTAATGGGAAAATGGCTCTTGGTAGAGTTGAAAATGTAGTTATCTCCACAGCTTACCATAAACTGTTAATAGAAACTGTATGCTACCGTGGATGGAGCTGGAACATATTCTTCTTAACAAAGTATCTTAAGAATGGAAGGAAAAGTACCCAATGTACACAGCCCTACTATGAAATCAATTTATAGCTTTCATATAAGGCTATGGCCCAAGAAGAAGGGAAGAGAGGTAGAGGAGGGGAGGGGAGGGGATGGGTGGAGGGAATGTAATCTGTGGGACCACACCTACAAATAAAAAAAAAATTAAAAAGAAGAAAGTACAGAAAGCTCTCACCCTCAAAACTACAGAGACAAAAGAAAAAAAAATACACAGACATATAGCTGCATGACACTAGCATAAACTTTTTGCCACTATAATTTACACAGACAAATGATACACTCATATAGCGGCACTAGGGATCTAAGCAGTCCTTATTAATAACTCCTCAACAATTATTGCTCTCCTTTCTCCTCTCTCCTATTAATATTATTATTGTACTTTAGATGTTCCCTGTGCCTTGACTTTGGCATCGGTATTTTTGGGATACTGTGTCTCTGATCATTACTTCATGCCATTCTCAAGAGGCACTCACATGAGGAAGAATTACAACACTTCTTATGGAAGAATAAAGCAAACATGCCTTATCTTATGACATTGGATTGAGTTTCAAATGACAAGTGCCAAAGGGAAGTTCCCTTCCAGAACATAGAGCGCACGACACAGTCACTCAGGCCATTTGGGGCTGGCTTGATTCCTAAGTTATTATAACAAAATGAGACTTGATCTACTGCCTAATTTTCTTGTATACTCCCTAATATTATTAAGGATTGTGATTGCATGAATTTTAAAAGTGTCCTTGAATTCAACTTTACAGTTTATAATTCTGACATTGTTGACAACTTTTTAAGTGTGTATGCTGTTATCCCATTGATTATGACTGCAAGCATTTTTAGAAAACTTTTATAATATTATTCAGGCAAGTTATATTTGACATGATATTTTTATAAGTAACAATAGTCTATATGCTTTGTACCCAGATCATTGGACAAAAATTAAAATAAAAAACATGACTGCAATTCAGAGATAGATAATGTAGAGGTTTTAAAGTCACAAAACAGCCAGCTGCAGTGGCTCACACCTATAATCCTAACACTCTGGGAGGCTGAGGCGGGCGGATTGCCTGAGCTCACGGGTTCAAGACCAGCCTGAGCTAGAGTGAGACCCCTCTAAAATAAAGTGAGCATTGTGGTGGGTGCCTGTAGTTCAAACTACTTGGGAAGATGAGATAAGAGAATCACTTGAGCCCAAGAGTTTGAGGTTGCTATGAGCTATGATGCTACAGCACTCTACCAAGGGCAACAAAGTGAGACCTTGTCTCAAAAAAAATTTAGAAAAAATAAAGTCACAAATAACTCTATAATGCCTTTTTACATTCATATTATATTCTTTGGCTACATATGAGAGTTAATGAAAATACTCTGGATTTCCTCCTGACTATAAACAAAGATTTATATTGAAAATTTTTTTAAAAGAAAAATGCTTTCAAAGAAAAGAAAAATAATATTTTAAAGTATGTATTTTCTTCATGCAACTTTACGCTAGATTTTTGCATATGGAAAATTATCAACATACAAAAAAATCTCAAGAGCAAAAAACACCCTGTCTCTTCTTTGTCCCTTTCCTTCCCCTGCTCTCACTTCTCAGGCTTAAGTATATGTGGCAGCATGTACCAATGTTTCCTTTCTTTTTACGGTACGATAATATTCCATTGTGTGGTTATACTATATTTTATTTACTCAATGAATTGTTTACTTTAATTTTTTTATTAAAAATATAATATTTTTATTTACCATTAGTTGATGGAAAGTTTGATAGTTTCTACATTTCGACTAATATGAATAATGTGGCTCTGACATTCACAAATAGATTTCATGAAGATGAATGCTATACACCGAGGGAGTAAATCTTATGGATCATGCAGTAACTCTGTGTTCAATATTTTGAGGAACACCAGATTATTTTCAAAGTAGGTACACATTTTACATTCTCATCAATGCTATCTTGGAGTTCCAATTTCTCCACATGCTCTCCAACTCTTGTTTTTGTCTTTATGGCTGCAACCATCCAACTGGGTGTGAGGTCGGATCTCACTATGGTCCTGATTTGCACTTCCCCAGTGACTAGAGATGTTGCACATCTTTCCATGTGCTTACTGGTCATTTGTATACCTTCCTAGGAGAAATACCTCTTCAGATTCTTGACCCATTTTTTCCACTGAGTTGTCTTTTTATTATTGAATCATAATACTCTTTGTGTATATGGGAGAAAGGCATATCAGAAGTATGCTTTGCAAATATTATATTTATTTATTTTATGCTAGGCAAATAATTCATTGGAGTGCTTCTTCACTTCCTTGATGGAATCTTTTGAAATACAAATGAGTTTAATTTTAATAAAGCCCAATTGCATGTTTCTCTTTTTTTGCTTATGCTTTTTGTGTCATATCCACAAAGCCATTGACTAATCCAAGAATATGAAGACTTACATCTCTATTTTATTCTAAGAAAGTTACAGCTGTAGATCTTATATTCAGTTATTTATTCCATTTTGAGTTAATTTTATATATATATGGCGTGAGGTAGGGGTCCAGCTTCAATGATTTTTAGTTTTCAAAACTTAAGTTTCACATTTCTATTCAATTTATTTTTAAATATTTTATTCTTTTGATGCTATTGTAAATTAACTTTTCTTAATGGTATTTTTAGATGGCTCATTCCATGTATATGGAAATATAATTGATTTTTGTGTCTTGCTCTTACATTCTGCAAGCTTTCTGATCTTACTAGTTTAATAGTTCTTGAATGGATTCTTTGGATTTTCTATCTACAGGATCATATCATATGCAAAAGGAAATAGCTTTATTTCTTCTTTTCCAATCTGAATGCCATTAATTATTTTTGCCATATTTCCCTACCTGGAACTTTTAGTACAAAGTTGAATAGAATTAGTAAGATAATATTGTTGTCTGTTCCCTTTCTTTGAGGACAAGCATCTGGTTTGTCATGAAAATATTTAGTAATATTGTTATTTTAGCTCTCTACTGATTATTTGTATAACTCTAAATAATATACCTAGTAATGTCTATTGACTTTCTACTTGGAATTTAATGCATTAATGCATTTTCAACATCTTCTACTTCTCCTCTTTATTCTTATCTCCAAAGTTTACATCCTTTAATGTACAGATACTTAATTTTATAGGATTTAACTTTCATTTTATAGTCATTTTGCCTTGTTTTCTCTGTATATGGGTTGAATTTTATATCCAATATTTAAAAAATCTAACATTATAGTTTTTTACAGTTAATTTTACAAAATAATTCTTTTAAAACTTTCAAAAATAATTAGCAACAGTTTTCTATCTCTTATAGAAAAAGAAAAGGAGTGACCTCCTAACTCATTTCATGAAAGTACTACTCTGATAGCAAAAGTAAACATGGTACACAAAAAGGAAACCATAGACAAATATTTCTTATGAAAATACATATCAAATTCTTAACAAAATGTTAGCAAATAGAATTCAGCAATCATTGAAAATAATTATACACAAAGACTAAATGGTTTTATTCATGGAAGACAACAATGGTTCAATATTCAAAAATCAATCAATGTAATCCATCTTATTAACAAGCAAAACAAAAGAATCACATGATCAGAAATGATGCAGTAATAGCAGTTCACGAAATTCAACTACTATTTATGGTTAAACACTCTCCAAAAACTAGGACTAATGGAGGATTGTCCCAATTATAAAAGAACATCTACCCCCAAAATACCTATCCACAGATGATACCCTGCTTTAGTCCACCCAAGAATTAGGTCTACCCTAGGAGAAGTAGAGAAGGGGATCTGGAGCCAGTAACTTGCTGGGATCTACACTGGCTCATGGCAGTACATTAAATATATCTCGACAATTACCTATTCGGTGACATCTCACTGACGAAATGAATTTGACTATAGTAAGATTTATATTTATAAGCGCAGAACCACACAAAATGGTCTAATTGTCTAAAATAAATTAGAAATAGACGTTTGAGTTCAGAAAAATCAGGTTTTAATTTCTTTCACGTGCAAATTTCAGAATTGAGAAGCAAATCTGCACTTTAATCCATATGGTTTATAACATATAACTGGGATTATGGAAATCAGAATTTTAGTTCACAGTCTTTCAATACCATACACCAAATTTACTCAACCTTAGCTCTTCAGGGAAAAGAACTGTTCTTTACATGAAAATTGGACATAATGCTCAGATATTATAAAGCAATCTTATGATAAGATTAGTGCTTAGACAGAAACTTTCTTCATTCCTTCAGGATTTATTCAACAAATATTCTTTGGGTGTTAATTAGATGAATCTATTCTGTTTATGTTGGATAGGGAAAAGGAAAATGTAAACCATTAAATTAATCAATCAATTATAAAGCTTATCATGACAGTGATTTGAGAATGTTTTATAATAGTATGGTCAGCATAAATATCTCAAAGTGGTATCCACATCTGAGTTGAGACTTCAGTGATAAGTGAAACATATCCATGCTGAAAATACAGGGTAAATGTGTAAAGATGAGATTATTCAGAGATCTAAAAGTAGACCTGCTGTTTGATATTCCAATTCCTCCACTAGGTGTATGTCCAAAATACCAAAAATCACTTTATAACAAAGATATTTGCACTGGATTGTTCATTGCAGCTCAATTCATAATAGCCAAGTCATGGAAGAAGCCCAAGTGCCCATCGATGTATGAATGGAAATTGTGGTATACGTTTACCATGGAATATCATACAGCCTTAAAAAATGATGGAGACTTTACCTCTTTCGCATTTACATGGATGGAGCTGGAACATATGCTTCTTAGTAAAGTATCTCAAGAGTGGAAGAAAAAATATCCAATCTACTCAGTACTATTATGAAACCAATTTACAATCACTCACACTTTCATATGAAGAATAGATCACAACGATGACCCAGGAGGAAGGAGAGAAGGGAGATCAGATCAAGGGATGGTGAATGCTGGGATCACACCTATGGTGCATAATGCAAGGGTACATGTTGGATCTCTTAAGTACAAATGTCTTAACGCAATAATTAAGTAAATGAGATGAGGTATATATTAACCAGTGTGATGTAAGCATTCCTAATTCTATATGAAATCAACACATTGTACCCCACAAATGCATTAATGTATACATGATCTATGCATCTATGATTTAATAAAAAAAGAGAAAAATATAAAGATTTTATTACAGTCATATTTACTAATCAACATATGAAAAGTTGTAATATGACTTTGTGAGAAAATAGTCCTTAGATATTATAAAATAAATAGTAGAAACTGTTTTTGTTAATTATTCTACTCTTCAGCTTTCAAAAAAAGCACAGAAGGTTCTCTTATTAACATACTCTGGTCACTCTGAAGGTCTTTGCACTCATTTTGTCCTGGATTATATTCGTCTTTTATTTGGAAAAACACCTTATTACAATTATATTAAAAATTATATTACATTTTATTCTTTTTTAAAATTTTCATTAAGTCATAATAGTGTACATTGGTGCAATCATGGGGCACAATGTGCTGACTTCATAAACAATCTGAAATATTTTCATTAAACTATTTAACATAGCCTTCATGGCCTTTTAATCACTATATGAAGACATTTATATTCTACATTTAGTAATTTTCACTTGTACCCTGGTAAGATGCACCAAGAAATGTGTTTTTTAATTCCATAATAGCCATTGAAGTAATTTTTACTGAATAAATTGTCAATTATTTGAGAATTTAGATAGTAGCACATGTTGGCATGTGGCTCCCAAACTACATGCTGTTTCATTTCTGAAATTTATCACAGTAAATTTCCAGAAGTCCTGCTAGGTATTTTACATTTTCAAGGGAAAGAGTGACAGAGATAGCCCAATTGTTCATCAACTGGGATTTGCCTTATTTGAATATGTCTGAGCAGTTTGAAGCCTGTGATTCACCAATTCACCGAGATCTTGACTGCTTTTGTATGCCAAGACTTTCTTCCCTGTTGGAAGAATATACCCTCAACTGAGGTTGTAGTATATTTACATGATAAGTTAAATTATAGTTCCCTATATACAGAGGCAGCTTTGAGCCAAATTTAATTTAGTATATAAGGTAGCTCACAATTTCAATATTAGATCACTTTATATTTCTTTTCATGATGTCAACCTTTTCCAAAGCTGTTTTTCAGATGATTGCTATGATAAAAACAAAAAGCACTGTGCAAAAAATAATGTAGGGCAAAAAATGAGAGTAGCAGTGTCCAATTTGATCTCAGTGTGTTGCGTTCAGCAAGCATATACATCAAATGAGTGGATATGAATAAAATTCAAAAGATGTTATGTTTTCTTTCAATTTTTGTGTGTTATTTTTCAAATAGCTAAGTTGTTATGATTTAAGTACTATGTTTACTAAGCTGATGGAACGTAATTCCTTAATAAATGATACTTTTTGTTAAGTGAGTGCTGTGAAATCAAAACAAAACAAACAAAAAATGAATGAGAGACTAAAGGATCTGTAAATCAAGTCAGTTTTGGAACCTCTGGTATATTGTATGATATTTGTATTCTTTGCAATAACTAAAGTGCTATTACATAGTAGATGTTGGAAGGCTACGTTTTTACTTGAAATAATTTATGTCCATAGTACAGTCACTTTTACATAATTTTATTTTCTCTTGAAATGCATAAAATACAAGATTTTTAAATGGGAAAATAGCAACGAGACACCCACACATGCATGGGCCTATGTGAGGTAACCTTAGTTGTGATATGTAGTAAAAATTTTCCCTCACATTGTTGCTAAGATTTAGGTCATTTAAAAATTACCTTTTTTAGGCTCAGTGCCTGTGGCTCAGCAGGTTAAGGCGCCAGCCACGTACACTTAAGCTGGCGGGTTCGAATCCAGCCTGGGCCCGCCAAACAACAATGATGGCTGCAACCAAAACCAAAAATGGCCGGGCGTTGTGGCGGGCGGCTGCGGTCCCAGGTATTTGGGAGGCAGAGGCAGGAGACTCGCTTGAGCCCAGGAATTGGAGGTTGCTATGAGCTGTAATGCCACGACACTCTACCCAGGGCAACAGCTTGAGGCTCTGTCTCAAAAAAAAAAAAAAATTACCTGTTTCAAATCACTCCTCTTAATAAAAAGACCCTTCCGAGCACTCAGATTCTTCAATGTCTGAGAAAATGAAGGCATAATAAAGATGTCTTTAATGAAGGTGAAGGTTAGAGTTAGTCTGAACTTGAAAGGTTAGTGGTCAAGTTCATAAAGTCCACCCCAATAAGACTGCTTACAGGTTTGGTTTTAGAGAAATCTTGAGGAACCCTGCCTCCATTATTACCCTTTGCCATTGGGGTAAGTGCGTGCACACCCTGACACACACAAAATCCCCCCTCTCCCCAGCCCTATTATATTAGATGGGGAGAAAAGTGATATATCATCACCAAGCAGGTTCTTATATTTAGCAGAGATCATTTCCAGAAGAATTCATGAATGTACAATGAATTAGAATACACACAGGCCTGGGAATTTCTTATTCCCTCAGATGGGAAGGTTCCCATGTCTGAGGTGTCTGTTAGAAAAAGCAGCATGGAGCAGGGTACGCTGGAGAGTAGATTGAATAACCAGGATCAGTGATATTGACATGGACAGATGGGCCCAGGAAAGTAGAGAGGACCCAGGAAGCGACTAGAGAATGGAAAAATCACACTTCACAGATTTTACAGTTTTGCCTCAGGCCAGCCCAGGAGCTCCTAGACAGTTTGTCAGTTAAAACTTGAATTCTTAAGAGAATGTGAACTTAAAAATATCCTTATTGTTCTTATCTTCATTTGCAATGGTTTCTATTTGATGGGGGCAAATGAAAGTTTTCTTGCACAGAACTTTTGGGGGGGTAACTCATTGCTGATAGCTTTATAGAAACTTACTAATTTCTGTTGCTGTACAAAAACCTTGTTGCAAACATGTCACTTTGTTTTTAATGAAATGTGAAATTTTGATCAAGAAAGGTAGAGGAAGAGAAAGAGGGAGTTGTTGCATTCCGTAGAAATGATTTGAGTACTAATTATTATCACATTTTGGGTATTGTTTCATCAGTTAATCTCAACATTGGAAAGAATGAATTATATAGTTAATTTTTTAATAACTCAAATAATCAGGAATATTAATCAACACCTGTATTTAGGTGCTACCGTCAATCAACAACAGGCTTACTGTTATTGGAAAAAAATATCTAAAATTTGAAAATGAAACAAAAAAGATAATTCCATGTCATTTTAATATCATATCAGAAGCTTATTAATAGGCTTACGTAAATTTTATTTAATTATCTGGAAAAATGCATATTGTTTTAATATTGTGTTTTACTACTTGCTTAGAGTACAAACACAAAGAAGTTACAAGTTAGCTCATAGTTGCTTCTATAGTAAAAGATACAATTTCAAAATTATAATTTTATTGCTCTATAGGGCATGAATCAGTTTTGTACCTATTACCAAATTAATTTCAGTATTCCTTTGACTAACTGACTATATACATCACTATTCCTAATGTTCTTTGAACTATTTTTTTCATCTTACTGGTTCTCTCTTTAATTAATGGTTCAAATAAAATATTAAGCATATGGTTCTTCCATCTTTGTATGAGAATCAGGCTTTTATGTTTTTGAAAATTATATTGGGATAGGAATCAGATGGATAATCTTTGCAGCATTCCTTGATTCATTTCTTTAAATCAATCGCTTTCATACTATTAACTATTTAAAATTCCAGTCAGGCTTAAACCATAATTTGGAAGAGGCAGAAGTACTCATTAGAAAAACTGCCTATGCAATTCAAGTTATTCGTGTGTGTTGGCCATATGTTTTCTGGCCAGAAACAATGCCTTTTAACTGGAATTTATGTTGTATTCCTAAAGCAGTCATCACATTATCCTGACAACTAAATGAAGCATATCTGGGGGATGGAAGCGGTAGCATATGAAATGGGTAATTGCTGTCCTTACTGTGTGCTAAGCAGTTGCTGTTCTTGTGCTAATTTAGCTATGAAAATGACCCTATACAATAAAAGTATTATCTTCACTATAAAGATGAGAAAACAAAATTCAAAGAGGTAAACTTATTTGATTAAATTGCATCATATGGGTTAAACCCAGATTTGTCAGACTCCAAAGCCATGTTCTTTTTGTTACGGTAGCACACTGTGCCTGATGATTATTTTTTCCCAATAGTAGCTAGGAGCTATTGGATTAATAAGAATATTCGGTAATGAACAAAAATCATCATTTTTTTCCCTTGAAAAGCATCAGAAATTATGGTCAAGTATTTATCATGACATTTTCAGCATTGCACGGCTAATAGCTCACAGGGTTCATAACAGAGGTGGCATGATTGAACAAATGAAATGAATGACAGAAAATTTTTGCCGAATAATTTTACGATGAGAACTTTTTTTCACAATGATACATTGTATAACAGATTTCATCTTGCTAATACCAAATACCCCCTTCCCTGGCTTCCAATTTGGGGCATTCCTCACCATGGTTATTTTTAGTAGGTATTGGCACTGAGTCCCATTTCAAACAGTGCACCTCACTTTTGCAGGGGATATGTCTTTCTTCTTCTTGCCTCAGTGTATTCATGGGTGGGCATGCATTGATTCTGGCCAGGTTGGTAGGTCATTTTTTCCTGAGGTTCTGAAACTTTAGTGGATGATGTAAAGCTATGGGAACAATAAGAGATCAGTCTCTTTGCAGTGGCCAAGAAGGTGCATGGACCATTCTAAGCAGAGTGATGTTTGCTATGGCTCCTCTCTGGTTAATGCTTGGGAGTTCTCTGGATGTGGCTAGGTAGCTCTTTACAGTATTCATTATCTTCTTACTTAGTAAAGTTAAAGCTGGGCACATGGACGACAATTACAGACTTATTTTCTCATCTTTCCTTGTAGAGAGGTGCAGCCCAAACTGTTTCAATGAAGTATGAGCAGACCTGATGGGACAACCACATGTTCCTTTCCTTCTCCTGACTGCTCTTTTTCTCCCTTTCTTCAGATTCATCCAAGGTCATTGTAGCAATAAAACTTTGACCTTTAAAAAAGGACAACATACTAAGGGCTGTCAGAGCAACAAAATAGAAGGAACTTAGATTTCTGATAAACTTTGTGGAAAAGGTTGACTCAACTCCATGGATTAACCTGACTCTTCTGCAAGAATGAAATAAAATCTGCCAAGGACAACTCATAATATTTGGAGATCCCTTTATCATAACAGCTTAATGTATACTCTGCCTTTTAAATATGTTTATATTCTTCATTTATTTTAAACTGTTGATTCTTCAGATTTCATTAGTTTTGTGGACTCTTGATATCCTGGGTCAAGTTTCTTTTTGATTAAGATAGTCAGAGTTGGTTTCTGTTGCTTGCCACCAAGAATCTGATACAGTTAACATGATAATATGAGTATGTTTAGTTTCTCCTGAAGTCTCAGCTGCAATAATTCTTAGCTGATTATTTTCAATGTATCATTGTCAGACACTAACTTTTCTCTCAAATGATTTGAATTTAATTCACTAAATGTGAATTTAATAAACATGTGGACAGCTGTCATTATCATGCTTCATATCTCTCAAGAAAAAGATGGCACAAACAACTAAGGATACCTTCACTTGAACTACTGGAAAAAAAAAAGAGATGAAAATTATGCCTCATCTATCTGCTTTTTGGGGACCAGTCCTGAGATTTTATTCTCTTGTGCTTTGCTGGAGTATACCCTAAACATAGTTAATGTTTAAGGGATATTTGTTGAATCATATATCAAATCTGTTATAGTATTAAAAGCATTAGAAGGAAATAAACCTCACAGAATTCCTAATTGGGCAGCTTTTTAGAATTTAATTTTAAAACTCATATTTAAACATGGATGAAGACATAGAAGCAGAACATAATGCTATTTTCTCTGTGCCTATATTTTTTTCCTCGTTTCTTTAGAGTAGCTGTCTTCCAGGTGGTTAAATTCCATGTGCTCTTTCAGAAATAGTCTTTATTTTTCTCCAGGTTGTTCTCTGTCCTGCAGGCTGGCCTGTATGAGCAGCAGCAATAGGATGCCTGTGTGCTCACTGCCCATTCTCCAGTGAGGTGAAGGGTGAGGGTAGGGTGTTGATTTTCTCTGTAGGGTTGTCTTGGGCTAGAAGATCCTTTGACCAAAGGATACCACTGCTCTCAAGGACTCTAACTCTTCATATCCATTTCTTCCTCAAGTTTAAGGAATTGCTCCCTTAAGTCAGGGCTTAGGCACTGGGAATGGTAACAGCAATGGTATTAGTGTTGGGGTACTGGGCTATTCATTTGGTTCCCGTGCACCACACTTTATAATAATCACTTTGTCAATACATCTTCCTTGAATTATCCTACTCGGTGTGTGTGTCACTTGTTTCCTGTTGTCCCCCTCACTGATACTCTTTATTTGGGACTTTGAACCTGAACATTGTTAATATATTATGTAGTATGTAAAAGAACAAGGAGACCCCATTATACAGTGGTTTAAAAGGATTGCATTTATTTCTCCTTCAAATGAGAATGGGCAGTGCAGCCCTGCCCTCACTGACACACAGCTTCCGATGAGTGGGAAGCTCAAATTTGTGCTCCTATTCTCATCAGCTTCCAGCAGCAATGCAAGGTTAACCAACGATGAGCTCTTTCTAAGTTCCTTTAAGAACAAGACTAAGAATGGCATCCATCACTTCCACTCACATTGCACAGGCTATGGTTAGGGGAAAGAAAAGCTGGAGAGATGTAATCTTTCTTTGAATAGTAACGAGCCCTGCTGACATTCTATTACCATGCAGAAAGGAAGCAGAAGACTGCTATTGGAGGCAAGTGACATAAGCCTAGAGTCTGACTTCAGTTCAAGAGGAGCCAGCCAGACATTGACCAAGTCCCAGAGACACAACATGAGCAAGATTCTCCACCTCCCTATGGCCTTGTGAGAGAGACCCGCTCCAAGACAGATCCCTTCAGCACGATGAGTGGGACCTGAGAGAGGCCTTGTGCAGGTGCTACAGGAACACAGGAAGGGGCAGTTACTCCAGGCGTATAGCTCCATAAAATCATAAAAAGAGAACATTTCAGCTGTGGTTTGGGGAGAGATTCACAAACTGTTGCTGGGCAACCAAGTTAATCACTTGTCAGCAGCCCATCACAGCTCATGCTGGGACGAAGGCCTGCCTCGCTCCTCTGTCTGAGTCAAACTGATCCAGGGGGATCTGTCCATACTAGGTTCCCACAGCTTTGCCACACAACACATTAAAATTTAGTCACTTAATCCTGAGCTTCACTGACTTACCCTGCAATCATTGCCTGAAGCAGTGTTAACCAGAAACAGCCTGGAGGGGAAAAAGAAGGATCTCCTGTTTTGGTACGCTCTGTGAGGCAAGAAAGCAACATGGTATGAGAACAGCACAACCCCTCAGAGCCTCTATTTTGGAAAGTAAGGAGCTCTTGAGCCTGACCTGGACAACAAACCCCAAGGAGGAGTTGTTTCCCTTCTCCCCGAGGCCAGCTGGACATTCTGATGTTAGAACAGCTCACACCCAGACTGACTACTTATCTCAGAAAGCAACAATAACTTTTATTTATTCAAAATACATGTTTTCAAATGTCTGCAACATACCAGGCACCATGCAAGGAGCTGAGGAGTTTCTTCTAATCCTTTATATCTTAATAATAAATCTTCATTTATGTAAAGAAAATTGACCCCATCTCTTCTTTCCCCTTAGAGAACCAACCCTTAAATCTTTTGTTAGTGTCATGGAACAACACAAAAAAGCCTCCAGGACTATTGGAGGTAGACATTCAAACTGAGCTCTGTTTACCCTGGGGCTCAAATGGCTTCCTAACTCGATCATCACCAAAGGGCTGGGAGACTAAGTCAGTGCAGCTCCAGGTTCTCTCATAGCTTTGCCCACACTGATAACCAATTTCTATATTTAATCTTCTCTGTTTGAAATACCTGCAGTGATTTCTGTTTTCTATTTGGATTCCGACAGATGCAAACAGGATGTGGGTGAGTGTTGGTTTTAAACAAATGCAAACAAACAAAATAAAAATTAAAAACAAGTACTATAGAACAATGGTTCTCAACCAGATATATTTTTTAAACCAGAGTTTAATATGTCTAAGAAACGGATGAAGATTTAGCTGGAGACCTGAGCACTGGGCATGATAAAAAGTGTCATAGAGGTGGCTGCTCCTCCTTTCTTAGTTCCTTGCTGGGACCCTAGTAGTTAAAATCACATGTTTGCAACCTTCACAGCCACACAAGACGGCGATAATTATGGCGGCACAACTGTTGTTCTAGACATTGCTGAGATATCATAAAAAACAGTTTGAAAATCCTGCCTAGCCATTGGATTATTTACTGTGGGAACAGTGAGAAAGGTGGAGAGATGTCTACATGCTCAGGAAACAGGGGTGAGTTTTGTCCCTTCTGAAATCTGGTACATGCCTACCGTGGAGAGTGGGCTTCCTCAAAGGCGATCTCACTTTTCTGGCCCTTCTCTTGGGATTCTTTTTAAGGTCTGCTCATCTATTGATGGTTTTCCTTGGCTCCAATACAGCATTCAGGTTGTTATGGCGTATTTACCAAAATTAAAGTGTTATTTAGCTATCCCTTGGCAATAAAATTAAATCAAATTAGAAGCAGCTGAGATAACCGCAAACTCAGTCAAAGGCAAAATTTGTACAAAAGAGACAAGAGATGTGAAGTGTGACCATTTAAAGACTGACACTAAAAGCTGAGGTAATTGAGGGGCAATTGATCACACAATAATGGAGTTTATCAGCCTGAGATTGGAGAAGGGGAGGGCCAGGCCGGAAAGATAAAATACCGTGAAAAGCAGAGTTAGACCAACACAAAGGGTCAGTGCACAAGCTCTAATGGACTCAGAAATGAAAGCTAACAGGGGTTCAGCTTCCCTGAGGCCTTCTGAAGGGTATATTAATTCAAAGCCAAGATGAAACAGAAACCCATAATCCCAAAGTGTAGGGAAAATAATGAAATATCAATATGTGTGTGGCAGGTGAATATAAGATCTTGTCTGCAAATGGAAAGGCCACCAAGTCACAATGGGAAAAATTACAGGGGAGCAAATAGCCTGTGAGGAGCAGGTGCAGAGTGAGGAGCCTACATCTAAGACTTTCAGAAAGAAGGAAAATAATGTGTGGTACACATGAGGCCAGACCTAGAAACACGTAGTTTTTTATTTTTCCTTTTCTCCCGGGACAATACTGCAAATCACAGTCAGCAAGGAGGTGGTGGGCATCCTGGCCTTCTTCCCGGGGACAGTTCTCTGACTCAGCTAATGGGTGGTGGAGACCAAACAGGGACTCATGGGAGAGCAAAAAGGGACCCGGGAGGGAAAATGTCAGACAGCCCAATTTCCTCTGAAAATCTGGTAGTGGTTGGTAGACAAGACTCTGATCCACCACCAGCCTGGGGCAAATAGTGGATTCCATTTGGCAGCAGTACTCTTTCTGGTTTAAATGTTCCTATGCCCTCTCCCCTCTCAAAACTCTCTCTCACTTATACTGATCCTGCTTCCCAGTTTCTTGGGGGGGGGTCCCTGTTATTTAGGTATCTGCCTTTTAATCCTCTGTATTCAGCGCTTTGCACTTTTGAAGGTTTATCCGACTAATCTCCCCTTGTAGAATGTTTGCTCCAACTGGGAGGTGGGAGGTGTTGTTAGGGAGGATGTTACACATGGGTAGTTCTCCAAGTGAGGATATAGTAGGCAGAATTTTAAAGATGTCCTCCTAAAATGCCTGTTCCTTGATTACTCAATTGAACACTGGTCTAATATTATAAAGGGGTTTTGCATATGGTACTAAGGATATTAGTCATTAATTCATTGAGTTTAAAATAAAGGGGCTCAGCTTATCTAGGTTTTCCAATGTAATTATCAAGGAGGAAGTAGAAGAACTTAAGGGATGTGGCAGAAGAAAAGACGAAACACAGGGGAGAGATTCAAAGCACGAGAATGAATTGACCCTCTGTTTCTCACTGTGAAGGTTGAGGAAGGGGCCGCGAGCCAAGAAATACACAGTGAAGGAAATCCCTGAAACGACAGCCAGCAAGGAAGGGGGGATCTCGTCCCATCCTCCAGGGAATTACATTCTGCCAACAAACATCTGAATGTTTCTGGAAGCATATTCTTCCCAGAGCCTCTTGATGAAAACCCAACCTCCTGACACTTTTAGACTTGAGCATAGAAACCCGCCATGCCAACTGGACTTCTGACCTACAGAACTGGAAAATAACACCTTTAATAACACCTGCTGTTTTAAGCTAATAAATTATGGTAATTTGTACAGAAATATTAGAAAACTGTTTCAAAGGGATAGGCAGTCACTCTTTCTGAAAGCCAAGTACCTTAGGAAGTCTGAATGGCTTATGCCTAACACACCTCCTGCCCCACAGTAGATCCACGGACTTACTTAGACTTGAATATTCTGATACACAGAATCAAAGAATAAGGGTGAGGGCCAAAGAATCTGATGTCTGTCTGCCTGGGATCATGGTCTTCTCCTCTGTGAGACTAGACATGTTACTTACCCTCTCTGTCTCAGATTCTTAACTTATGAAGTGGAGAAATAATAGTACATTAATTATGAGATTGTCATATAAATTAAATTACAAGTGCCTAAATGTGAGTATCTATATAATAAGCCTGGAATGTAACAACTAAAATCTGTGTTAGCCATCGCTTTACTACTATTCTTGAGATAACTATCATGTATCATATTGTTTGTGTCTCGACCACTTTCTGGTCTTGCATCTATTCTATTCGAGGGCCAGGCTGGCATCTCTTTATCTGCTGCTGTATCACAGCATCTAGCCAAGCACCTGCAATAAGTTCTCAGAATTTACTTTTTTCATGAATAAATGAATGAATAAATAAATAACATCATTTGTCAACTGCACAGGCAGGCAAAATCAGCACAGGCTGTTAGATGGCACAGGGATAGGAATTGGCCAGAATGTGTTTTCCTAGAGCTTGTATTTTCATCATTTTTCTGTTTTGGTAACTGTGCAGCATATTTAAACAAATGACTTCAAGTCAAGTTGATGAAGTAAGTTTTACACTTGGATGTGCCTTTCTAAACACAGAGAGCCACTAGGAAAATATAGAGAGATGTGAAAACATGATAAACTGCTCTCTGGACCAGACACAGAACAGAAGTGTAAAATGGTGGGAGTTCTCTGCAAGCTGTTCTGGGGATGGAAGTAAGTAATGGGACAGAAGATCTGCTTCTGTGCATTAAAGATAATTTAAAGTTTTCCTTCTGTAAGAGGGCCAGATTTCATTTATCACTAAAATCTAAAAGATAGTATAGGATACTTTCTACCTCTGCCAATAAAGAATAAAGAAACTGTTAATGGCCCATTGCTTTCTTTGTGCTACTCCTGCTTTTTAAGAAATTTCTAGCCTAATCCTTGGAAAAACAAAATCAGAGTGACAGCTAAGAACTGAATTAGGCCACTCCTGGATTACTTATTTCATCTTCGATGTCTCTAATGTTCTGAAAGGCAGGAACTCTGCCATGTTTTCATACCACCCAGGTCCAGACATGAGGGTGATTTAAATAAAGGGAAGGGAGGGAAAAAGAAAAGAAATAAATATAATGTATAATAAAAACCCAATACAAAGTAAAAAGCCCAACAACAGTAACAACACAAAATGAAACAAAGCAGCAATTAAAATTTGAATTCACTGCTTATCTGATTAACATTATACTGCTTATAGCAATCTGACAAATTCTGATCAGGGTGTTCAAAGAGATAAATAAATGCAGGAATGGGCTTCATGAAAAGAACAAAAAAAATTATGGAACTAACACAGGTGAACATAAAAATTCAAAACTAGTTATGAACAACAAATTTAAATTTTGGGCAATATGTAGTCATTTAAATTAAAAAAAAGTCAATACTGCATAAACTCTTCTCATAGTTCCAATTCACGTAAATAAATTAGAAGCTATTGCTAAAGAATTCACGTCAATAAATTAGAAGCTATTGCTAAAGAATTCACCCAGAATTCACTCTGTCACCCAGAGTGTAGGCAAGAGACAATAAAAACACACGAAGAGTAGGAAGGAACAAAGGTGTTAGAGTGAGAAGCTCTAAATTATACCTAATTGGAGCTCTAGAAGCATAACTGTGGACTCTAGGAAGGAGAATAATATGATTACTATGTATCTGATCATATGAAAACTATGTATTTTCCAACTGAAGAGATATCTGAATATTCTGAGTTCTGAGCAGTATAAATAATAAATCTTCTACTAACATAGTATAGTGACCTCTCTGAACTCAAGATTTGGCTAACTCTGATTAAATGTAGCACATGCATTCTCTAAGACAACCATTTCATTTCCTCACCACAAGTCTCCAATTTGAGACCCCTTTCCTCACCTGCAATTAACAAGCTTGTTTCTTATTTTGCTAAGAAAATATAATTCATCAAAATCACATTTCACGTATAATTATTACAACATCTATCACCTTTTTCTTCAGCTGCACCAAATATTCTGCTTTCCTTCCTTTTACAGAGAATGAAACATGAGTACTCCAAAGTCAGCCTCTCCATCTGTACATTAAATCCCATCTCCTCTCCTTTAAAACCTTTCTTTTGTACTTCTCCTCTCTCTTCTTTTCCCTTCTACTGAACCATTGCAATCAGAATTAAGGTTGCTATACTATTTCTCTTCTTAAAAAATATTCTTCCCGACAGCTAAAAGACATACAACATCAAAAGAAATTTCCACCCCAGGTCCTTTGCACTTACTGTTTCCTCTGTCTAATACACTTTCTTAAGACACCTGCACAGCTTACTTTTCAACTTCTTCTTTTTTATTTTAATTTCAGGTTGATGTGAGAGTACAAACAACTGTATCAAAATACATGAAGTTTTTAGGTAGAGTCCCTCTTGTGATTATGTCCCTCACTCAAAAGATGTGCCAAAACCCCATACTGCTCTTTAACTTCAAGTTTCTCTCACACCTTATCCTATAGACTTTCACTATCTGTAGGATAAAAAAGAACATCCCTATTGCTCCTCTTTTTTTTTTGCATTTATTTCCTCAATACTTAAATAACTTGAAATTTTATCTACTTACATATTTTCTTATGTTTTGTTTTCCTACACTAGAATCCACATTCCATCAAATCAGAGTTTAAATACATGTGTATTTTGTTCACTTCTATAACTTTAGAACCTAGGAAGTAAAAGGCATATGGAAGGTATTTGGTAAATATTTGCTGAATGAATGAATAAACAATGAAACTACATAATATTACAAACAGTGGAACAATATCAAACTATGTAATTTTGCAAACAAGGCGACAATGTCAGACTCTAGCACACAAATTGTCTACAAAAGAATAACCAACTGGTGGTAGAAGTCCCTTAAGTAACCACGGATGAGGGAAGACAATAGGGTGCGATCTACAAAATACTGGAGAAAGTAACTACTAACTTATAATAATTTTATACTCCATTAGGTCTTGATTTAAGAGACTGCAAAATAAAGACAATTTCAGAGATACAGAACTGAAACAGGAAATTCACTCACAGATCTTTACTAAAAGCCTAATTTATTATGTACTTCAGCAAAAACAAAATATCAGCCCAGAAGGAAGCCTTAGGATATAAGAAACTAAGATAAGTACAGGTTTTTTTTAAGTGAGTTTATTTAATTAATAATTATATCGATAGCAATAGCTACTTTTACAAAGAAACATGGAGCTAAAACACTAAAAACTAAATCAAAACAAAACAAGGAGTAGTGGAGAAAGGGAACAACACGAGACATAAAAATAATCCTGAGGTCTACATCATACCTGAGAGGAGGATAAAAATATTCCATAACTTTAGATGTTTTAAGGGAATATTAATTAATTAATTAATTAATTAATTTGGAAGGTGAATGAATGTATCAATGAATGAACACAGTCCCCTCTGGCGCAAAGTGAATGAATGCATCAATGAATGGACACAGTCCATTCATGGAATTGAGGCCCAGGAAATTCACATGAAACTGACCTAGACATAGGGAATGGGGGGTTCCACATTTAGTCCTAAGTGCAAAGTAAAGGATACACCGAGGCACAGGTGACTCCTCAGCAGTTGTGTGGCCTTTTTGGCTATTGGAGCCTCCAGTGGGGGTTGGAGGTCCCCCTCCTTGCCAGTCATCGAACCCGCTGGTTCTTTGGCTGGCTGCCGCAGCACTGACACCGCCAAGAAGAAGGCAGCAGGTCCACCAGCTCCGCTAAGCTGGCTAGGGCGCCAAATGTCCTGCATCAATTCCCCCTCTCCGAGTAGAAACCCCAACTACTGTTAGGGAAAAGGGGCGAAGACTTGATCTAACTGCTTCCTGCTGAATCAGGTGATGATAGAAGGGGGCAGTTAGGGTTTCTCCAGAGGAGAGTGATACAGGGGTTCATGGACTGGAACCATCTTTATTGCATGTGGCTTGATGACATTTCTGGAAAACACAAATCTCATTAGTATAATCAGTAACAGGCAAAGGCAGAGCAGCATCAGGTCAGAAGCACTTATTCAGTGATGCTAAAAGAGAACCATATTAGGATTTTTTTTTGCTGTTTCCTGAATAATAACTTCAAACTTTCTTTTGGCTCACAAGTGTAGGTGGTCTGTGGTTGACTGTCTTTACTGTCTGCCTCTGTTGAAGATGGAGGGTTCCAGGATTTTACTTGTGAATGACCTATGCAGGAATCGACTCCTATAACTTTAACACCTATAGAAGAAGACAAGATAACAGGAAAGGGGACTTCCCAAGTTGGGGTTAGGGAAGGTGAATTAGAGGGAAGAGTTTTGATCATGACTAGATCTCCAGGAGGGAAAAGTTCCTGTTCTAGTTAGTATGTCCCTCCCCAAAAGGGGAG
>CAUYON010097166.1:0-16969 GCA_963573935.1 Arctocebus calabarensis
GTCCCAGCTACTAGGGAGGCTGAGGCAAGAGAATCACTTAAGCCCAAGAGCTGGAGGTTGCTGTGAGCAGTGTGACGCCACGGCACTCTACCCAGGGCGATAAAGTGAGACTCTGTCTCTACAAAAAAAAAAAAAAAGAAAATCACTTGATAGAGTTTTCTGAAAGATTAGTAACTTTTGGGTAACCGTAAAGTGAAACAGAGAAGTTTTAACAGTGTAAGTATTGGAAGAAAAAAGTGTTTGGTAAAGCTGGTAAGTATTCTCAGCAATATGTTTAGGGGAGTTGTAATGAAAAGGAAAAAAAAAGATACTATGAATAATGTTAAAAGGTTTTATATGTTGCTCTGGAAATGGTTCTGAGCTTGGCTTTAAATAAAAATATATTTGACTTGAGAATTAACAATACTTCAATGATAGTAAAGAGAAAAGGCTATAAAGACATCGCTCAGAAAGAACTAGAAAGAAGTACTCTCCTTATCTTGTTTTCTGCTGAGCTCCTGTCTGCAAATGGGTCCATATCTCAGCTGCTGGAGGAATAATAACTTTCAGCTTTAGTCCTTTCTGTCAGCTTGCATCGTAGATGACCAATTTCTCTGTTAATTTAACAAGTTCTACTGCTAAACTATAATTAGAAAGAAAAGTTAAGGTGAAGAAAAATACGAAAGGTATCAGAAACAGAATCTAAGAACTTAGGTTGGCGTAGTCAGAAATTATTAAACTACAGAATAATTGGTTCAAGTACTTTAAAAGAATGTGGGGGGAAAGGTTATATTCTTCCTTTAAAAAAGTAACTTTGTATTTTAAAATTTTGAGAATTTCTTCTAAAATTTTAAAGGTATAAAGAGTAAAAATTATGAGAAATTTAAATAATATTGTATGAGTTATACAGAGTCGTAATAGGAAGACAGCTGTGGCCCGGCTTCTCGTCTCTGCCTTTCCCGTTATCCCCAGTCTTCCAGAACACTCACACCACAGGTGCTTTGGGTCATATGGAGCTTGATTTGGGAATTACAACTGATTAAATGGGACGTTTCCTGTATAGTCACTGACTCCCTAACACCGGTTAAGATCTAATGTGTATCGTATTATCCTACAAGTATAAGCTTACAGGAGACACCCAAAGACACCCAGGACAAAGCTCTGGCTCCAAAACTGTAAGTTCAATTGATGAAGCAAATCCTGTAGAAGGGAGAGAGATGCAGACGACTCACGGGAGCCAGCACGGGGTAAGCACGAAACACAGCTGGGCCGCTGTCCCTCTGTCCCTCTGCACCTCTGCGGGAGTTAGTTTATATCATGCTCATTTCGGACCAAGACATTTAATCAAGCCTGGGAATTTAGGAACAAATATCTTATTACAATTTGCAATAGTGCAAAGTTAGAAACATGATCAAGGTCATCAACAATTGCTCAAGGCAGAGGTTGAACTATTAGTGTCCCCACCATAAGATGTCAGGCAGCCATTTAAAAATGGGGCAAAGTCCCCTGAGCTACCGTGAAAGGATGCCAAGCACATATCTGTGAAGGACAAAAGCAGGCTGTATAATGATGTATGCAGAATAATCCCATTTGTATTTAAAAAGTGTGTGTACACTTCCATGTGTGGGTGTCCCACTCATATGCCCATAAGGGTACACGTGTCCCTGTGAATGCAGAGAGAAAACTAATGCCACGTTATTGCCAATGGTTACCACTAGAGAACTTTCATGTTTTATTTCCCCTGTATTTGTAGTGTATGAATCTTTTACAACAAATTATACCTATTTTCTGTTAGATTAAAAATAAAAGGAAAAAGTAAATATGCTGGGTCTTGATTTTTAGGATATTCTGGGGTGGTAGAAACAAGTATCTTATTTTATCATTCAAAGGAGGATGAGTTCTGCTTGTGGTTTCCAGATAAAATTATAAAACAGAATGCATTTAGAAGAAAGAACGAGCCCATGGGCTAACAAGCAAGATGAGCCTCTGTCGGCCACTGGTCACATTTTACCTGCGAACTCCAAGCCAAGTCCAACACTTGTCAGCAACCAGGACGTCCAACCTGCTTCTTGGACGATGGCAAAGGGACAGAGCTCTGTGTCTCAAGGCCCACATTGAGCTTCGACAGCTCGTGAAGAGTATGGGAGGAAAGGCGGGCATGTGTCACAGGCACAGGCGCTGTTTCAGAGTGGCTCTCACCTCCCCGGGCAGAGGCGCCTACGTGTGCAGGGGAGACAGGGATTGAAAAGGGAGCAGGAATGAGGCACGAAATGCAACTGGACAGGAAGGATGACCTGCCTGCTCTTTTATCTGGGCTGGGCACAGCCTGATAATCTTGTGTATACATGACACGAAAGCCCTCCCTGCCCCTCCCCACCTCTTCCGCCCACTGGCCTTCGGGGACTATATATAAAGACATCTGGAGGGCCCAGGAAGCCACTTAGCTGCAGACTGATTTAGGCAGCTACTCACCCCCATGCTGAGGGCTCCTGGCTTTGGAAACACCTCTAGCTCCGTCTCCACCATGAGCCTCAGGCCCAGTGCCGCCACCTCCTCTCCCAGAGCCCGGCCACTGCGTGCCCCGCAGGGGCTGCTGCTGCTGTCACTGCTCCTGGCTGCCCTGGTTCCCTCCACCATCGGAGAAAGTAAGAGAAACCAGGGAAAGCTGAGGGACAGACCCTGCCTCCCTGCAGCTGTGGCCAGTCCTGTGGCAGCCGTGTCTGGGGAAAGACCATGTTGGTGGTCCTGTAGTATAAGGCCTTACTAACAAGTCTAAATGGGAGAGGCACGCTAGTGGGCCCTCCCTAGGAGCTGGGCGTTCTGTGAGGCCCTTCACTAGAGGGTTACAGACCATATTCACAGTGGCCTATGTGGGGTACAGTTACCCTCAACATAGGGGAAATAAGGAAAATAACCATGACCAGTAATGCTGTTGTGTTTTCTACCCAAGGCAAACACACAGATCTTGACCTGTATGTTGAACTGCGCTGCATGTGTGTGAAGGTGATCTCTGAAGTTCATCCCAGGAACATCCAGAAGTTGGAGATGATCAAGCCAGGAGCCCACTGCAACAAATTGGAAGTGATGTAAGTCCCCACTTCCATATTCTTGCCTCCTTAGAGAAGGCCCCTCCTCCACCCACCTCCTCCACTTTCTCCTGACTCAGATCTATTTCAATATTCAGGCCAGGACACCCACAGACAATTCTGTTCTCCCTTGCAGAGCCATACTGAAGGATGGAAGGAAAGTCTGCCTGGACCCAGATGCTCCAATGATCAAGAAAATAGTGGAGAAAATGTTGAAAGGTGATGGATCAGCTGCTTAATATGTTCACTCTGTGCCAAATCTTTATACCCCCTAGGAAGGGTAGGAGGTGCAACCTTGGCTTTCTGGAATTCTTACTTATCCACAATACCCTTTCTTACTATATTAAAATTTTGTATATATTTTTCATTCTGAGTTAAAATCACATTTTATTGTGAGAAGGCTGGTTAAAAGGTGACAGAAAGAAGATGAAAATAAGTAAAACTAGTTTCAATAACTAATATATGGTTTACTCTTTAATTTTTGGATGAATCTGGTGCAGGGCTTTGCATTTCTTTGTTTGAAAATTTCTTTCCAAACACACTGGTGTTTTATTGCTCTTCTATATGGATAGACGAGACAAGCCCATAGTGATTAATGGATTTCGTCATGGTCAGGAACACGAGGAGTCACACAGAGCCCAGCCCAGGGCCGCTCAATAGATTTTTATAACCAAATTTAGGGACTTCATGGAGTCCTTAAGTGTCTTAGTCTTGGGATGTCTTGTTTCAAAGCATACCCTGAACGGTTTTTCTAGTGTTAATTTTAGCCTTCAGATTCTAAAAATAATAAAGTTGTAAGAATGTTAAGTCTTGTCTGTAGTGATTATTTCCTTTAAAATGAATATATTGGCTCGGTGCCCATAGGGCAGTGGTTTCCGTGCCAGCCACATACACTGAGGGTGTTGGGTTCGAGCCCAGCCTGGGCCAGCTGAACAACAATGACAACTGCAACAACAACAAAAAAAATTGCTGGGCATTGTGGTGGCACCTGTATTCCCAGCTACTTTGGAGGGGGAGGCAAGAGAATCTCTTACACCCAAGAGTTTGAGGTTTCTGTGAGCACTCTACCGAGGGTGACATAGTGAGACTCTGCCTAAAAAAAAAAAAAAGAATATATTTAACAATAGGAGATCAGAAATATACTATAATGAAAAAGGATTATCCTACTCCATTAAAAAAAATCTAGTATTTTCTGTAAAAAAAAGTTTGATTTTAGTTGTTTTACCCTGACTTGTTTTTGTATGCTAGTGCTTATTTAATACATGCATGGTTACACTTTTAATTTTAGGATTGACCTTGTAAATAATTATTCTAGTGAACTAAAGCTTTACTGGGCTACTAATTGTTGTTATTCAATAGAACTTTCATTCATTTCCTAACTACTGCAATTTATAGCCTCATTTTTTAATAGAAGTATCAACATGAAATCAAAATTTGCTATTGATTTCTTGTCATATATTATTAATGTTAATAGGATTGTTAGAAAAATACATTGTCTCATCTCTTCATTTATTTCTATAATATGTTTTTTCACAACATGACCAATGGAAGTCATGACTCGTGCCCTTCTCAATGTAGTATAATAGCTCATATTCATTAATCACATTTACTATGCCAGAAATAGTAAGTGTTTTGTGTGCAGGAATTAAACAATATGTTACAAGAAAGCTATGATCTGGTTAAGAGCAGATTGTCTGGGGTCAGAGTAACCAGGTAATCTGGATTTGCCGTTTATCATGACCTTGGTCAGGTTGTTTAATCTCTTTGTATCTGAGTATCTTGGTGTCTTCATGTCTAGATGAGGGTAATAATATTGCCTGCCTCACAGAGTTGATGTGAGGATTAAAAGAGTTCATAAATTCAAGGTGATTAAAATAATGCATGTCACACTATAACCCATTATGTGAGTCATTATTACTATTAGTGTCTCTGATATTACAGAAAAGAAAAGTGAATTTCAAAGAGAATAAAAATCTTGCCAAGAGATCAGATATCTAAGTAGGTGAGACTAGGGATTTGAAACCATGCTCTTCCTCCACACCACTTTTGTGATTCCTCTTTCTCTATTGAAGAGATTATTGCATATATATATATTCATGTGTGTGTGTGTATACATATATATATAGTGTGGTTGACACACATATTAGGACTTGACACACAAACAGCATTGTGTGTGCACCACACAGATGATAGGAAAGAAAATAAGCTCGCCCACTTCTGGTGTGTGGACTTTGGGACACTCTCATGTGCTGAGTGTGTAGTTCACACACTTTGCTTTTTTGTTTGAGACAGAGTCTCACTTGATCACCTTTGGTAGAATGCTGTGGCTTCATAGCTCACAACAATCTCAAACTCTTGGGTTCAAGCAATCTTCTTGCCTCAGCTTCCCAAGTAGCTGGGACTACAGGGTCTTCCTATTTTTTAGAGGCGGGTCTTGCACTTGCTCAGGCTGGTCTCCAACCCATGAGCTAAGGCAATTCATTGGCCTTGACCTCTCAAGTGCTGGGATTGCAGATGTGAGCCACACCGTGTCCAGTCACCCACACTTTGCATTTTAAGGGTTCCCTTAATTATCTCCTCACCTTAATAGGCTCAATCTCTTAAAATGTTTTCTCCACTAAATAAATGCATTTTTAAAGTAATAGTTAAACAGAAGTATTCATAAATAAACATGTCCTAAAGCAAGAAGTAAGGATTGTGATCATTTTCATCATGTTTTTCTCCAATAATTCAAAATAGCTTAGACATCCCTAATGGTTTCCCACTGAAACCTGACAGGGCCAGATCCTGACACCATAGTGTTAACTTTATACTTCTATGTCTTGAAACACAGGGGTCTGTAATTTTTGTGTGTATGTATTGTGTTATTCTGTTCAGATGCAGAAAAGGGTAATATAATTACCACTGACCAAGGCTTGGATTCCTTTATGATTCAAATACTGAAATCTAGGGATAAAGTTATGCAAACCCACCATGCTGCTCATCCTATTTCAAACCATCTCTCTTCCTGTTTGCTCTGTTGCAAACCCAGCAGGGGACTCACATTTTAGTCCCATAAATGAGTTACAACACTTTCTGTGACAGCCATTGTGCTAGTTACTAGATGTTCAAAATGCAGCCATGCCTTGCTTCACGACAGAGACTCATTTTGAGAATTAAGTCCTCAGGCCACTTCATTGCTGTTGGCACATAATGTAGTGCACTCACGGACGCGGGCGGCTCGGCCTCCCGCACAGCTGGGCTATATTGTGTTCACCGCTGCTCCTGGCCACACACCTGTACAGAATGCCCCTGGACTGAATACTGCGGGCAGCTATAACACAATGGTAAGTACCTGTGCATCTAAACGTAGAGAAAGCACAGTAGAAACACAAGATAAAGGATAAAATGTCATGTCCCCATAGAAGGCACTTAACCAGCAATGGAGCTTACAGGACTGGAGGCTGCTTTGAGCGAGTCAGTGAGTGGCAGTGAAGGGGAAGGCCTCGGGTGTTACTGCACGTTACCATTGACTGTACAGTAATCACTGTACACTTAGGCTGCACTGAATTTATAATTTTTTTCTTTCTTCAATAATAAATTGGCCTTAGCTTACTCTACTATTTTTAAACTTTCTTGAACATTTTGCCTCTTTCATTACGACACCTTAACACAAACACATTGTGCAGGTGTAAAAAATATTTTCTTTCTTTAGATACTTATTTTATGTACTTTTTTGTATTTAAAATTTTTTTTTTACTTTTTAAAACATTTTTTGTTGAAAACTAAGGCACAAAGACACACCTTGCTGAGAACTACGCAGGGTCAGGCTCATCGATGTCCCTGTCTCCACCTCCACATCTTGTCCCACTGGAAGGACTTCGGTAGCAGTAATATGGGTGCAACAGCCATGTCCAGTGAATGCACGCGTCTCTCTGGAACACTTCCTGAAGGACCTGCCTGAGGCTGTTTTATAATTAACTTTTTTTTTTTTTAGTAAGTCATAGAAGGAGCATGCTCTAAAATAATAATTAAATGTGTTGTACAGTAAATATATAACGGCAATATAGTTATTACCGTTTACCAAGCATTATACATGTGCATGACACACGTGACATTTTGGCCATGTTGAAGTCCCAGTGCCCCAGGCAATACTTGTGAAACCCCTCCCTGTCAGGTTTCAGTGGAGAACCATTAGGGATGCTGAGCTATTTTAAATTATTGGAGAAAACAATGATGAAAATGATCACAATCGTTACTTCTTGCTTTAGGACATGTTTATTTATGAATACTTCTGGTTAACTATTACTTAACAAATGCATTTATTTAGTGGAGAAAACATTTTAAGGGATTGAGCCTATGAAGGTGAGGATATAATTAAGGGAGCCCTTAATTGTATGTCATATTTTTTCATACAACTGGCAGCAAAGTACATTTGTTTGCTCCAGTATCACTAAAAGCACAAGTAATGCCTTGGGTACCAGGACTTCATTATGGCCAAAATGTCACTAGGCAATAAGAATGTCTCGGCTCCATCATAATCTCTTGGGTCCACCATTACGGATACAGGACATCATTGACCGAAATGTCATTGTGTGACGTGTGACTGTATAGAAGTCATAAAACATTTCCCTTGAGGAGGTCACCATCCAATGAGAGACAAACAGGTAAATAATTATTACCACAGCCACATGTGAATTGTCTTAATAAAGAGTTACGCTCCAGTTACATCAAGGAGCACACACACGAACACATCAGAGCCTCGTCATCATCATTTTCAACATATTATCTTCACTCATGACTACTGTACATTGAGTCCCTAACAGTGTGCCACAGTAGTGATGAAAGTTACGACCTTTAACTTCATAGAGTTCACCATTTACAGAACAGAACAATTTGAAACACACAGATGTGTGAGTTTGTGTGCGTGGATGTGTGTATCATCTGATCATCTGTAAGTCAGAGGAAAAGCAGAGAGTGGCATAAGACAGACCTTGATGAGCTATGTCAGAAGTTGTCAGGGAAGAGCCCTCTGAAGAGGGACATTTAAGCTGACGCCAGAGACACGAGTAAGATCAAGCAGCTGAAAAGGCTTATGGTGGGAGAGCTGGAGAAAGAACATTCCAGTCCTAACGATTAAATTGCTTATTCCTGCAGAAGTCTGGTCCTGCTGGTGACCAAGGCATCAGTGGGCCCCGGACTCCCTCTCCACCTCTAATCAGTGTGGCAGACAGCCTGTGGCTTTGGAATGAGGGTGAACCTGCCCTGATTAAGAGCCAAAGTCATTCTTTTTCAGGGAAGGAAAAGCAGTCCCCGTTGACCTCCTCAGCTTTCCTGTGTTGGATTCTGCTGCACACCCTCCACCCTCGCCTCCCCAGCATCTTCCACTCATCTCTGAGACCTCCTGGGTCCCCCTACAAAGACCATCTCTGCCCCCCATCAGCAGTGCAGCCCTCTCCCTGTCACCGTACTGGCCGAGGACACAGCAGGCACTGGGAGATGGAATCCCACAGACTCTCCTTGTCTCCTTCTGGTCCATCCAGGGTGGACCCAACACAGGGACACCCAGGCACACCCACTGTGCTTTCAGACTCTACTTCTGCAATTCAGACCTGGCTTCCGACAGTCTACTGGTTGATTATCGGTAGAGCCTTGGAAACCCCAGAACAGAGACTGGGGGAGGCTTCCACATTCAGGAGAGTCATCGCCTAAAGACCAGATTTGACATTTTAGTAAAAGGAAATAATGATTAATAACACGCACAGCTGCCAAACTGGACTCAGTAGTAATCAAGAGAGGAGACAGAAGCTAATGGGACTCCTTAGCCCAGCACTTGGGAGCAGGGAGGGAAAGCCGAGGTGTGCGCGGTGCCAGCGGCATGGAGACTCAGAGGTCTCAGCCCTTACAGGTGACAAAGAAAAGGCCCATCTTGTAGGATTCAGGGGCTCTTTCTGACTCCACAGATGTGCACAGAAGTTCCACGTGGAGGCGGGGATCCTGCTACCAGCTCGCAGTCAGGGCAGCTGGCCCCAGCCTCTTGTTGAGGCTTTTTTGGTTCTTGTTGGGTCTCTAATCTTGCCCGGCCAGAGCTCAGCTCTTGGGGCAGCGCCTGCACGCCACACCGCAGTACCTCACCACCCCCCGCCCCCGCGCCCCAGGCTTCCGGACCAGAAGGGCAGAGGGGATTAAAGGCGCTGGGAGGGTCCCAGGAGCCGCTGTCCTCGGGGCACCGACTGGGCACTGAGATCGCGCCGAACCTCCAAGACATGAGCTTCCCTGCCGGCGCAGGCATCTCCCGCCCCCGGGCCAGCGCCGGGCGGCTGCTCCTGCTGCTGCTGCTCCTGACCGCTGCCCTCGCCAGCGCCAGCGAAGGGGGTGAGCGCAGAGGGCGCGGGGCCGGGACTGCGAGCTGCAGGGAGGGCGACCCTGGGAGGCCGCTGGGCTGGGGAGGAGGCCCTAGACGCGAATGGCCCCGCGCACAGCATGTCCCGAGCTAGCTAAGGGGCTGCACAGAGCCTGCCTAGCAAGGCAGCTCCCCGCCGCCTCCGGCCTCGGGAGGTTAAGACTGGTGGCTAAGGAAACGGGGCCGGAGCTAGCAGAAATGATCCCTAAGCTCCTGGCCACTCACGGAATCACCACTCACTCCCCTATACGCATCTGTGTCCCCACCTCCCCTGCACCCTCAGCAGACCCCGAAGAGGGAGCTGGGGACCCGCAATGCCTGTGTGCGGAGACCACCGCCCGGGTCCGTTTCAAGCACATCACCAGCCTGGAGGTGATCAAGGCCGGACCCCACTGTCCCATGGCCCAAGTGATGTGAGTCCTAACACAGCCGCAGGGCGCAGCCTGCCCCTGCCCTGCCCGCCCCTCCCCTGCCTGATCCCTTCTCCAAAGGGAAGAAAGCAGCCTCTTCTCTCTCCCCCGCAGAGCCACGCTGAAGAAGGGAGGCAAAGTTTGCCTGGAGCAGGACGCCTCCCTGTATAAGAGAATACTCAAGAAACTCTTGGAGATCTAGCTACTACCTACCGAAATCTGCACCTTTGCTACCTAACGTGTTGTAGTTCTTTCTACTTTCCATCTAACTGCGAAAGAATTTTTGGCTGTTTGTTGTATTTTTCTAATCTTGAATAAACAAAATTAAGCTGAATTACAGTCAAAGTATTTCTTAACAACAGAACAAAAAATAGTGCTGACCCATCACAATTTCATACAAGAATACATTTTCAGAGTTTTAAGCAAAAAAATACTCTGAAGGAAGGGTTGGCTTAATAAAGACTGGTTTTGCTTAACATCTGACACAGATTGGTGCATTTACATGGTCCTATTACTGCATACTTCCATATTTACTTTAATGATATAATTTGCTTTGCCAATAAATATAGATAGCGGTTCAACATTGCAAAACTTCTTTTAAAAAATAGTAAATAAACTGGACTCACTTTCATCCCCATGAATTCCTTAACACTGCAGATAAGAAGAGAGTGGAACAAGAGAGGCGCCTGATCATGCCCACCCTTCAGGAGCACATGGACACACTTTGGGGGGAGGCGGAAGGAGTTGCAGTATGGGTGTATTAGTTACCTGTTGCTTCTGTAGCAAATTACCACAAACTCAGTGGCTAAAACACAACAAAATGATCAATTAGCGATTCTAAAGGTCACAAATCCAAAATGAGGTTAGACTCAAGATGTCCTTAGAACTGGATTCCTTTGGGAGAATCATTTCCTCGCCTTCCTCAGCTTCTGGAGCACTGTCAGTCTAACTAGATCATATAAGCAAACCTTTGGCATAGTTCCCTGTACATAGTCTGTGCTTAAAAATTAACAACTACTAATCGTGTTATTGCTATCAACATTGCTCCCAGGGCACTATCCTAATTGGCTTGCAATGCTGAGTAAGGCACTTAACAGGGCAAGTGTTGCTGTAAGTAGCAGAAAAGGTTGCATCAAATCAAATACTTCTGGTGCAGAAAATATTGGAAATGAGATGTGGGTGGTATTGTATTTTTTGGGGTCCATTTCCTTAGGAACATACTTAGTTCTTGAATTCAATAATTAGTAGATATGGTTCAAAGGATCAAAGGCCAAAACAAATTTTGCAAAGCCAACCAGTGATGGAATGTTTATCTCTCATACATCCTTGTTTCAGACATCCCCTGGTCTAACTATTCTGAGAACACTTTGCGGTTGCTTCCCCTGTCAACAAGAACATTGGGAGAGGGCTTTCTGCTGGGAAAAACCCAAGTCAGAGTAACTCCTTGTAGATTCACAGAGCAGTAAAGATTAAACATACTTAAATTCCACCCCCCAAATCCTACTGCCTTACTGTTTGGAGGCAGTCACGAGAAAACATCCACAAATGAGACATTTACTACACAGTAATGGCCCCCTACCAAGAAAACAAAACTAACAGAATATATTTTGCTCTCAGAAGTGGTTTGTATTTTTGAAATATTTGTTTCTTTTCCATGTATGGTCTTTTGTGGTTTAAAAAAAAAAAAGAAAAGAAAAGAGAGAAATAAAAAGAATTTTTTTAATGCATATAACATTGAAGATATACTTGGTATTAAAGATACAGCCACATTTTTTCATTATGAAACACAATGCATATTTATTATAGAAAACTGAAAATGTAGAGAAAATAAAGAGAAAAAATGTTTTATTTTAGATATCTATAATTTCACCACCCAAAAATGTCTTATTTTCTTTTTCAAAATATTAGTCAGTTGATGTGGTCATATACCGAATTGTTAATATTCAATAAAGTATTATTCATTTGCACATAATGATAAAGAATTTAAGTATTTACCTAATTGCCTTGCAATTATTTAGGGGGCATTCCTGTCTCAATCAAGACTGAGAGTAACAGAATAAGTTTTCCTTTTGTGTATGTTTGTGGGTATGTGTGGAAGTAGATACACACTGGCCATGTGGACCCACACACACACACACACACACAGACATATCCACACATACAAAACACACAAGCATGGATAGGACTTTTATATGTACAAGTGGATGCTAGATCGTATGGTGTAGGGAAAACTTCTCTAACTAATAAGTTCTCTTAACAGCACATTAGAATCTCTGTGAACTCCACGAGAAACAGCTTTGGAGGGGAAAATGTCACATGAATGTCCTAATTACATTCACAGCACATTCTGTTTCAGCCATGTATATCCTAGTTTTCGGTTTCTAAAATTAAGGACAGAAACTACATTGTATTCTAAGAGGGCTTGTAGAAAAGCAAACACATTCATATCCAATTCACTTAGCTGCCTTAAACTTGTGTCTTCTTCCCACATGGCCCTTTTCCTTACTTTTTTTCTTCCCTTGACTTGGCCTCTACTCCCAGAGCAGATAACATTTCCAAACAGCATGGTCACAGCTCTCCAGGGAGCCAGCAACTCATTAAGAGCAGGGCCAAAAAGCCAGAACTTCCCCTGCACAGAACCACAACCCAAAGCTTGTGGTTAAGAAATGCTAGTTAAGAAAAACATTTAACATGAGAGACGTTAGTAAGCATTTTACAATCACTGGAGCAAGTAGAAGAAAATCAAATAACAAAACCTGAATGTTCTTCAGCTAGCATGTCTATGGTATAAGATATTAAAATACACAGGACATCGGGTGGTTGGGACCCTATCTAAACTGTCTTTCTGGGAAAGGAAACAACAAAAAAATTCACTTTGGATATAAACCTGCCAAGTATTTATTACTTTATTGTGAAAGGCACAACATGGGGATTATACCATCATTTGGCATTTGTGGTGAGAGGCAATAAAATTTGAAAGCAGAGTAGTCATCAGAGCTGGAACAATCTACTCTTACTTATTAATTATGTTGGAGAATTAGTCTTCCTTTTCCAGTAGTTTTAAAGATGACTATATGGACTATGAGCAAATAAGGAATAAAGCACATTGGATATACCTCCACGAGAATAGTTTTTAAACTACTCTACTCTATCATTATTCATTTATCTGTCTGCTTTTCTGCTTTGTATCAGGGAATTGTTGAGGTTTCTCTGAAGCTGCCTGACTAGAAGCATTTCTAACTCCCTCATCCAAAACTGTACGTAGACAATCACATCCTGAAGGTTTTATCTGAGAGTGAGCACAGCAGTCAGCAGAAGAGCAAAAGGAAACTCCAAATTCTAGTAAGGAGAGGGAAAGCAGGCAGCCCTGTGGCCAAGACTGGCCCTAAATGAAGAGTGAGTCCCCAGTATGACAGGTGGTGAGTGAGTGCCTTTTGGCAGTCCCCTTTCCCATTGGGCAGTCAGACAGTCCAAGCCATAGTAGAGTAATCCCTGAATCTAACTTAGTGAGCAGCCAGGAGACTGTGAGAAGGAATTACCCTGGGAGCATCCTTCCCACTTCATCAGACCTAGGTGAGATGCCATGCTCAGTCTTAATAAAGCTCTTAATAAAACTGTGCCTTGTAGTCCTGGAAACCAGTGGCACATTGCAGAGATGTAGGCCGCCACTTGTGAACATGAGACTTCAGAGGGGGAGGGGATGCCCTAACCAGGACAGGGACAGGGGCATGGCGCAGCATAAACTTCATCCATTGGCACAGAAACTGGGTGCATCTGCCCAAATGAGCAGGAGAGGCTTATCATTAAACCAGGCAGCATCTCCGAAGATCTGGGGCCTTCACCTCCTGATTATTGATTAGTTGGGATAGGGGAGTGAGACCCACAGAAACTAGGGCATGAGAGGAGAGCAAGTACCACCACCACCAGCCAAAGCCATGGCCATGCGAGCAGGCCAACCCTTTCCTTGCTAAGTTTTCTGCATACTAAAGGTTGCCCTGCACTCAATCATTTCTCCAGGGCCCTGAGGATTTCCACCTTGATGCCACCCCCACCAAGTATGGTGCATGCGCCTGCCATTAATGGGCCTGAGTGCCAGTTTGGCCAGCCCCAATATACCCAGTATAGTACCACCACCCCACCCCTAAGAGAGAGTGTAGGATTGAGTCTCCTGAGATTTTACAACCCACTGTACCACCAGGGACTTCAGAACACTTCTCCCAGGAAACAAAGGTCAACATAAGCCCTGCTGCTATGACCGCAGCTGGCTTTGTCTACATATCCTCCTGCTGTCCTGGAGGCTGGCCTGCACAGTCCATTGCCACAATTTCTAAAACAAGAGCATAGCTCTCAGGAGCCAACACACCAAAGATAAATTCTTGTCTGGTTGCAACCTTTTGAGCATTAACTGGATTTTCTTTTTATCCACTTGGCACTTGTTAGGTGTCTCAAAGGAACCTCAAATACGAATGCTAAAAAATAAAGTCTCATAACTGATAGTATTAAAAAAAACCTGGCCAGTCTATATAGGCAATTACAAGCAATATTCAAAAATAACTAAGTAATGTCACGTTGTTGACAGTTTAGTAGTTGGGTGAGTAGGAACCCAATCCTTATTTTTACAAATATTCTTAATGTGCAATAAAGCATAGAATCCATGGGGAAAAAAAGGAAAAAGAAAAAGAGCATAGCTCTCAGGAATGAGAAGAGCTTCTCACACCATTCTGGCTTCCCAGGAAGTCAGTAACATTTACTGACTTCTCATTCACATGCCCAGTACACCACTACTACAACCAGTTTTCAAGAAAGCCAGTAATCAGCCTGCCTAGATTCACCAACACAGGTGCCAGCATATGCTACCCACGGACAACAAGGGTTTGGCTACCACCACTAACACTGAAGCCTGATAAAGAAGCCATTGGGGAATTCCAGTCCCCAGCACAACTTCGTCTTAGTCTCCACCAATAACTACATCCTAATACAGAGGAATCCACTAAGGCTATTTATAGTCAAGGAAATCTTACAGTCTTCACCACTGTATGCACCAAGAAGCAAAATTAAATGGCCCTATGCAATCAACAGTACCATTCACTTTCAGGAAAAAAATCTTCCCTAATTTTTCCCAAAAGTAAATTGAAAAACAAGAAGCAACTATTGCTCTGGATGCCTAGAAATCAATGTGAGAATACAGGAAGCATGCAAAAGAAAGGCATTATGACACTTTCAAAGGATTACAATAATTCCCCAGCAATACATCTTAACTAATAAGAAATCCTTAATGCCAGAAAAAGAATATAAAACATTGATTTTTAAAGAAAATCAATCAATGATATGCAAGAGAAATTTGAAAACCTACACAAGAACTCAGGAAATTAATTCAGGGTATGAATGAGATATTCCTTCAAAAAAAAAATCCAGAAATTTTAGAACTGAAAATTTTATTGAAGAAATTAGAAAATTACATACGGAAATGTTGGCAATAGACTGGACAAAGAGGAATAAAAAAATCTCAGAACTTGAATATAGGTCTTTTGAGATAATCCAGTCAGATGAAAATAAAAATAAATTTTCAAAGTTAACAAACCTTCTGAGATATTAACTATATAACATGGCCAACCATACAAATTGTTGACATTCCCAAGAGGGAAGATTAAAAAGTTTAGAAAACTTTTAGAGGAAATAATTGATGAATACTTCCCAAGTCTAGTGAGATATTTAGACATTCATATCCAGGAGGTTCAGTAATTGCCAGGCAAATACCTGATGAAAAGGGCTTCACCAAAGTATATTTATTATTAGACTGTCTAACGTCAAAGTGAAGGAAAGAATTTTAATATCAGCAAGAGAAAAGTATCTAGTCACCTATAAAGGAAACCTTATCAGACTAACAGCAGACTTCTTAGCAGAAATAAAATAGACCAGAAGAAATTGAGATGGCATTTTAAAACTGCTGAAAGGAAAAAAAATAATCTTACGGCTAAAAATTTTATATAGGGCAAGATTAAGCTTCACAAATGAGAGAAATAAATTCTTTCCATACATACAAACATTGAGGGAATTCATGACCACTGCATTGACCCTATTAAACATGCTTTAAAAAGTAAAAAACATGATGGGCTGCACCTGTTGCTCAAAGGAGTAGGGTGCCAGCCCCATATACTGCAGAGGTGGCGGATTCCAACCCAGCCCTGGCCAAAAAACAAACAAACAAAAAAAAACAGTAAAAAACATGAAAATGAAAAGGTGATATTTATCATCATGAAAAGACATAGAAATATAAAACTCATTGATCTTATAAAATAATTACACAAAAAAGGAAGAGAAAGAAATCAAGTGGCAACACAAAATTCTATCAAAGACAAAGAAAGAAATAAAGAGTTTATAAAACAATTAGAAAATATTAACAATAGGACAGAAATAGAACCTCACATACCAATATTTACCCTGAACATACATGGATTAAATGCTCTACTTCAAAGATATACAATGGTGGGATCTATAAAAAAATACATGATGCAAAACATTCAGTGGGGAAAAGATTCCTTATTTAACAAATGGTGCTGGGTGAACTGGCTGGCAACCTGCAGAAGACTGAAACTGGACCCATACCCTTTCACCATTAACCAAGATAGACTCTCACTGGATCAGAGATTCAAACGTAAGACATGAAACTATACAAATATTAGAAGAAAGTGTAGGGAAAACTCTCGAGGGAATTGGCCTGGGTGAATTTTTTATGAGGAGGACTCCCCAGGCAATTGAAGCAGTATCAAAAATACACTACTGGGACTTGATCAAATTAAAAAGCTTCTGCACTGCTAAGAACACAGTAAGTGTAGTAGGCAGACAGCCCTCATAATGGGAGAAAATATTTGCAGGTTATGCCTCAGACAAAGGTTTAATAACAAGAATACCCAGAGAACTCAAACGTATTAGCAAGAAAAGAACAAGTGATCCAAACTCAGGGTGGGCAGAGGACTTGAAGAGAAACTTCTCTAAAGAAGACACGCGCATGGCCTACAGATACATGAAAAAATGCTCACCATCCTTAATCATCAGGGAAATGCAAATCAAAACTACTCTGAGATATCACCTAACTCCAGTAAGACTAGCCC
>CAUYON010097169.1:0-21357 GCA_963573935.1 Arctocebus calabarensis
TTATAAGTTTTCTCCTGACCCTTCAAATATGTACCACACATGTGATCTCACCATCTCCCCCCACCCTCTCCCTCCCCTTACCTCCCTCTCCCCTTTCCCCTTCTTCCTGCGCAATAAATGGGTTGTAGCCTTCACTTGAACGATAAAGAATTTGTCTCATATTAGGGGTAATCCCAGCTACTTTAGGAGGCTAAGGCAAGAAAATTGCTTGAGCCAGAGAGTTTGAGGTTGCTGTGAGCTGTGACAACACTGCACTCTAAAGGGTGACAGAGTGAAAGTCTAGTTCAAAAAAAAAAAAAAAAAATTGCAATGCTACACACTCCCAATTTTTTTGAGAATTAACCTAGCTAATGTAGTCAAACTTTTTCTATCATATTTTCAATTTATCTTTTCCCCTCTGCAGATAATATTCTTTTACCCCTTAAACATCCTTTCTGTTCAATATACTTCAATTGAAATATATTTAACTAGAAGTCATTAGTCATTTTCTAGACTGTGGTTCTTTCTTTCTAACTTTATTGTATCTAAGAATAACGTGGAGGGTGGTACCTGTGGCTCAAAGGAGTAGGGCACTGACCCCATTTGCTAGAGGTGGCAAGTTCAAACACAGCCCCAGCCAAAAACTGTAAAAAAAAAAAAAAAAAAAGAATGACCTCGAGAGCTTGTTACAAAGGCTGATTCTCTAGCCTCACCTCCAGGATTCTGCCTGATTAGGAGTGAGAGGAGTCCAATAACATATTCTCAGGTGATTCTTTTGCATTTGGTTGATGGATATATTTTGTCAAACACTGCCTGCCTAGGTGTTCTCTGCATAGCTATGAGAATTCATCCAAAGAATTAATGAGATCTCTATTCCATCACCATAGGCTTTAATAAAATGTTAAATAACTTTATGTTATGGGTAGTATTGTTAGGCACATAGATGTTGCACTTTACATTGAGTTTTCCACATAGCATTCATTTGAAGAAAGGATGCTCCTATGTATCTGTAAATCACAGATTTAGGCCATATTTTCCTTTTTAATAGCTGCTATGTAAAAATGTACCAATATGATAGCATTTCCTTAATCTTGATGACAGTCATAAAAAAGCAAAAATTTCTTTATGTTCAAGGGGTTTTGTGGCCACAAGCTTCATGATGTCTTAATTGCCCCAGGAACAGCAGACCTAACAGCTGATGTGGACTTCAGTTATTTGCGAAGAATGGCAAAGGGAAAAGTAGCCTCCCTTGGCCCAATAAAACAGCAAACATTTTTAAAAAATATGGGTATTGATATTCGGCTCAAGGTAAGGTTTATCTTATTTCACTATAATTAAATATTTTGATCTCATAGTATTTCAAAGTTACTTTAAACAAGTTTACTTGGCCTTGATACTCTTGTACCTCCATTTAGGGTAGAATTCAGACATCCAAGTAGTATTTTGTTCATTAAGAGAACTGTATTCATGGGTCTAAAATTTCTAATTGTTCTTAGGACACTTAAACCTTGCTGTAGATCAAACCACTTGGGGATATTTGTTAAAAATGTAAATCTACAGGTTTTGGTCATAGCAACCTACATTTTAAAGAAGTACTCAATGATTCTCAGGCAGGTAATCAGAAATCACATTTCGAACACTGCTTTACTGGAATAGTTAAGAGTTGTTAGTATTGCTGTAAAAAATTACAAATTCTTCTGGTTATTTTTGCTAATAATTTTTTTCTTTTCAGGTTCTTTTAGATAAATCAGATGAGCCATCAGTAAGGCAGCAGTTACTTCATGGATATGATATGTTAATGAATCCTAAGAAGATGGGAGAAAGATTTAACTTTTTTGCTTTGCTACCTCATCAGAGACTTCATGGTGGAATGCATCAGAAGACTACATGTCAGTCAAAACCCTCTGCATCCCCTGTGGCTGGGTTTAGTGAACTTGCTTGGCAGTGATATTTCAGCTTGGACTTTTTACCCCTCAGTCTGCCTGAGAAATCAAAATAAACGGGATACATCAGGTAACATAAGTGTTAAAAGTATTTTATCTCTTCACAGCCAGTTAAGAAATACTCCATGTTACATATAATACAACCCAAAATTATAAAATTTCTAGGGTTATAACTGACTTTTGGTACAAATATGTGTTCTCAACTTAATGAAATAATTAAGTTATTGTGAAAGTGAGTTTCCTTTAATTTATAAAGCTAGTTGCCGTGTATCTTATTTTGAGAAGTAAACACAAGCCCTGATTAATTAAATAAAAACTACAGACTACTTAAATGGCCATTTATGGGTACTGATAAAATAGATCTATATGTTATTCTTATAAAAATGAGATAAAGCAGTATGTTCTGACACAGAACTCTTAAGATTCAGTAAGTGAAAAAAATAGGATGTAAAAGTTTTAATAGTTATGATCCCATTTTTGTTACAGGGAAAGAACTACATTCATTTAAATACAAGGAATTAAAAAATTTTAATCATAGGGTGGCTCCTGTGGCTCAGCGAGCAGGGAGCCGGCCCCATATACCGAAGGTGGCGGGTTCAAGCCTGACCTCGGCCGAACTGCAAAACAAAAAAATAGCTGGGCGCTGTGGCGGGCGCCTGTAGTCCCAGCTACTGGGGAGGCTGAGACAAGAGAATTGCTTAAGCCCAAGAGCTGGAGGTTGCTGTGAGCAGTGTGACGCCATGGCACTCTACCCAGGGCGATAAAGTGAGACTCTATCTCTACAAAAAAAAAAAAGTTACCAAGTTCAATCAATTTATTCTGGCAAGTTCTACTAGAATTTTAAGGAACCAAAAGTTTTCATATTACTTAAGCAAAATTTCTATTTTACTTAATCAAATAAAAATACGGAAATCTGTCAGATGCATTTTTCAAGGCTACTATAATCATGACACTAAAAACAGGAAGAAAAGGGAAGGAGGGAGGGAAAGTTGTACACCTAGGTCACTTTATAAAAATGAGAATTCTGAGGAAAAAATGCAAATTAAATCATGTAATGTATGAACGATAAAATTCATACCAGCTATACAAACATGATTCAACTTTAGGAAATATTTAATGTAAATTATTTTATTAAAAAGAAAATTATATGCATATTTTAAGCAATGGTGAAAAATATTATAAAAATCAACCCATTCTAGAAAGAAAAACAAAAGCACTCAAACTAGGAATAGAAATAACTTTTCTAAAACGATAAAGATATTGCTAGAAATTAGCCACATCTGAAGCACCCCACAGTCTTCACTCTTCTCTAGCTCCAAGTCTGGGAACCAAGAGATATTAACGGGGTTCTGTTGGACAGCAGATTCCACATGGTTTTCTCCCCAGAGTCCCTCACTTGTGATAAATTGTGCATCAGTCAACCCACTGCTAAATCTAATCTTGTTTTCCCACCTCTTGAAGGTTGTTATGAATGTTTCTGTGTTGCTTTTTGGCAGTATCCTTGCTCGGTTTTCAGTTACATTTCTTTGACTATCCTAATTAAAATTTGAAAGAGGAATGGAGATTTCAAAGAATAAGTTTAGAAGAGTAGTTCTCGAAATTAGTGTAAATTAGAATCATATGGGAGTCTTTTAAAAATGCAGAGTTCTGGGTTCATCTCAAGTAATTTTTTATATAATTTTTCCCCAATAATTTTAATGCATAGCCTGTGTAGAAATTTGGGGGAAAAAAGTATAGAGAAACTCTATTTGAAAATAAGTCAAGACTTACCAAGACAGTAAGAACAAAATATCAAATTAGCCCCTCAAAGCAAGAAAATAATAAATGTAAAAACAGAAACCAGTAAATTAGAAAAACAGAAGCAATTAGAGAACTTTTTTCTTTAAAAAAATTATTTTAGGAGTAGAGGGGACACACAATATGTAAACTGTGACAAGTTTAATCAAGATAAAATGAGTGGAGACAATGGGAATGACAAAGTTGTTGTGAATACAAATACAGTAGATTTATATCTTTTGAAATATTTTAAAATACAACTTTTGAGGAATTTCTACCAACCAGAAGTAGATCACAATTCCATCTCATCATATATATATATGATAACATATATCTTATAATATATATAACATAATATATATTATAGATAACATATATTTTATAATATATATAATATAACATATATTATAGATAATATATAAGATATATAGATTGATAATATACATAAGATAACATATATATATATATATGTAAGACACAAGATTCTCCCCTTTTCACAATGTAGTTCTAAAACAGAAACAAAAGAAACCCACACAATTTAGAGCACACATTTGAAAAGGATTCAAGTATATATTATGACAGTAGGGAGAATAGAGTAGTAGTAAAAAAAAGTAAATTATGAAGAAGAAAGATATATACTTGGAAAGAATTAAAGAATTTGTTCAGAGTTTTTTTTTCTTTGCTACTTGTTTGTTCAGAGTTTTTAACTTTTAGAATATGTGACATAAATCTATTTTGTTTATGAAGAAGGTACTGATTTCCCTCATCAATAGTTACACAATATTTACATAATTTCACAACTCATTGATCAATAAAATTTGGGGAGTATCCTTTAGTATTCTTACTTTATATAGATATCTGAAACTGGTTTAAATTGAACCTGATGTTTTGTAGCTCCTTTTAAATGAAAGAGTATTGATATACTAGACCATCTTTAGAAGTGATTGCATCCTATTTTAATATATTTGTATTAGTCAGGGTAGACTACATTATGCTGTAGTAACAAACAATTCCCAAATCTGACAGCTTGTTTTTCACTCAGGTTACATGGGGACTCTGCTGCTCTATGTCATTGTTAGCATTATTCCCAGACTCAGTCTGGTGGAGCAACAATACCTAGAACATTGCTAGTCACTGTGGCGGACTGAATGGAGACCTCTGGAGGGCAAAGCACTGGTAATTATACACTTGGATTGGGATAAGCACATGTTACTTTTGCTTACAATCCATTGACCAAAATAGGACACCTGAATGCACCCAACCAGAGAGGGGCAGGAAATGCAATGCACTCATGTGCCCCAAAGGTGGAGAAACAATCAGAAATATTCAGTGGGCAGGATTAAAGACTACTGCAGATACATGCCCTGCAATTTATTGAATCAATACCCTATATTTGGACATTTACAGTATTTCTGATTTCTCTTTATGATAATTATCTTTATAAATAAATATTTACTTGGGACTTTATTTCCTTTTTGGTAGTAGAATTGCTAGACTTGCTCTATATTAATAAATCACACTCTAGAAAGCTTTTTGTTTTTTTGAGACAGAGTCTCAGTGTGTTGCTCTCGGTAGAGTGCTGTAGTGTCACAGCTCAGAACAACCTCTAACTCTTGGGCTTAAGTGATTGTCTTGCCTCAGTCTGCTAAGTAGCTGGAACTATAGGCGCCTGCCACAATGCCTGGCTATTTTGTTGTTGTTGTTGTTGTTGTTGTTGCAGTTGTCATTATTGTTTAGCAGGCCCAGGCCAGGTTCGAACCTGCCTGCCTCCGTGTATGGGGCTGGCGCCCTAACCGCTGAGCTACGGGACCCGAGCCTCTAGAAAGGTTTTATCTGTCTATAGCCTCACAGTATATTGAACATGCTCCCTCAGTTCCAAGACTTGAACTCTAAAGTCTCTAGAAAATCTCTGTCAGAGTGATTCTCTGATTTTCAGTAATGTCCACTGTCTACCCACATTTGGGTATTCTGGGTCTTCACCCTGCCTGTCATGGGTTCAAGCTTTTATGGAAATATATCTTTCCTCTTTACTTATGAAATACAAACTTGGTGGGTGCAAAGTCCTTAGCTCACACACATTGCTCCCAAACTTGGGGGGTGCAGGGTCCTTAGCTCACACACGTTCCTCCCAGACAAACTTGGGGGTGCAGGTCCTTAGTTCACACACGTTGCTCCCAGATGCAGCAGGTGTTGCTCTGCTGCCTTCTGGAGCAGGGCTCTGAAGAGGAGGTCGGAAATATTTGTCTCTTATCACTTGCTCTTGTTGCTTGAAGATTTATCCTTATTCAGATAAAATGCTTATTGACTTGTTAACTATATGGAATCTAAGCTTATCCCTGAAAATGACCCTCGTTTATTTTGGGGGGTCCCAAAGTGTTATCTCCTATCGTTCACAAACCGACACATGGCATGTGCCTTTTTCTTCCTTCCTCTTTTGATTTGTCCCCATCGCTGCCTGCACAGCTGTCTGGAGAGGCTCCCTGGTATTTGACCTTGCCTTCCGTTCTATCACACTGGCCTCTGAGTACGTGCCAGTCTTTCATAAACACACACAAAGAATTCAATTTTGTCTGATGTTTGCCTATTTATGTAAAATTGCCCAGTTTTGCTTTGAAGCTGAATAATCCTAAAATCTATTGGAAGTGGCATAATAAGCGAAAAGTCACTTTGTCTGGGGACAGCTTGACACATGTGGTAAGTGCACAAGAGCCCTCAGCTTGAAGGATGAACTCAGTAAATGTCCAGTGAGTAAGGCTGGGGGAACTTAGCTTGTTCCAATGCCCTCTGTGTACCCATGAGCATCAGTTACAAGGGACTTCAAGCTGTTAGACAAGATCTCCATCCCCGGCCACTGTGAAAGGTCTTCTCCTTTTATAGGCAGGCAACCCAGGCAAATCTCCCTTGAGTTACAGGTGTAAGGAACACACCTTCACACTAGCAAAACTGAGTCTGGGTAATTCCTATTTTTTTTTAAATTTTTATTAAATCATAGCAGTGTACATTAGTGCAGTCGTGGGGTACAATGTGCTGACTTCATATACAATCTGAAATATTCACATCAACCTGTTCAACAAAGCCTCATGGCATTTTCTTAATCACTATAAGAAGACATTTGTATTCTGCATTTAGTAAGTTTCACCTGTACTCTTCTAAGATGTACCGTAGGTGTGATCCCACCAATTGCCCTCTGTCCACCCATCCTCCTCCCTCCCCTCCCTTGCCCTTTTCCCCGTTTTCTTGTGCTATAACTGGGTTTTAGCCTTCATATGAAACCTATAAATTAGCTTCACAGTAGGGTTGAGTACATTGGATACTTTTTCTTTCATTTTCGAGATACTTTGCTGAGAAGAATATGTTCTAGCTCCATCCATGTAAACATGAAAGAGGTAAAGTCTCCATCTTTCTTTAAGGCTGCATAGTATTCCATAGTATACATGTACCACAATTTATTAATCCATTTGTTGGTCGATGGGCACTTGGGCTTCTTCCACGACTTAGCAATTATGAATTGGGCTGCAATAAACATTCTGGTATATATATCTTTATTATGATGTGATTTTTGGTCTTCTGGATATATACCTAGTAGAGGAATTATAGGATCGAATGGCAGGTCTATATTTAGATCTCTAAGTATAATTCCTATTTTTTAAATTTTTCTTTTAAAAAGCATAGGTCTGCATATGATGAATGTAATATAGCTTTATTGTAGACATTGGAAAATATAAAAAAACATCAAAAAACCCTAGAGTCAGTCATAACCCCATCTAAAGATGATTACTCTTAGTTTCTTGCATATTCTTTTACTTTTAGAAACAACCATGTCCTAAGCTTGTACTGATGTGAAGTTTTAGATCTTGCTTGCTTCATTTCATATACCTTGAGTACTTACTATTCTAAAACCTGATTTACTTTTTCTGGAGTGAAAAATCTCTTCTCTGTCTTCCCAATCCCTTTTTATAGAAGTGACCATTGTAGCAGCTTGGCACATGTTCTTGCAGATATTTGTTGTGTTTCTACTGTTAAATTAAGTTCAGCCTAAATCTGTCTCGTTACATATCTTAAATTCAGTCTGAGGGCTTCTTTGTATGTAGTAAACTGTAACCTAACGGAATGTGCAAACAGACTGTAACCTACTCTTGTATCAGTCACAGAGTTTTGGCCGATCACAGGCGGCCACCTGCTCATACCAAGTTGAAAGAAGGCAGACACCGAGCTGTAACCATCCCAGCTGTTTCTGCACCTCACTTCTGTTTCATGTCAGTCACTTTCCCTTCTCTGTCCACAAATGTTACCCAACCGTGTGGCAGCCCTGTAGTTTCTCTGAACCTATTCTGGTTCCTGGGGAGCTACCCAATTCCAGAATCATTCTTTGCTCAACTAAACTCTATTAAATTTGTCTAAAATTTTTCTTTTTCTTTTTTTCTTTTTTGAGACAGAGTCTCACTTTGTCGCCCTCCGTAGAGTACTGTAGCATCACAGCTCACAGTAACCTCCAACTCCTAAGCTTAGGTGATTCTGTGAATGCTAGCTCTCTTGAATTTGGATATTGGTTATTTTTTATAGAGTGTAAACCAACTTTTATATTCTATAATGCAAACAGGTACCTGTTTCTAAATAAAACAGTGTACACTCCAAATAAATAAATACAATTTTTCTTTTAATGATACAGATATGAAAAATAAATACCTCTGGACACACGTATCCCTTTGAAAATGAAATTATGTTCTAAGTGTTATTTGCTTGTATTCACTTAACAAACTTTTGTTTAATTATGTTTTATCCACTTACTCATTCACTAATTTTTTTTCTCAATACTATCTCTATGCCAGGCACTAAACACCATGGATTCCTTTTCAGAGCACAGCAAGGAACTTCACTATTTTTAAAAACAAAGTAGAGCATTCCATAGATAAATTGTTAAACTGTTCACCTACACTTTTGGGTTGGTTCTAATATTCTTGCTTTTGCCAGCAATGTTCCTCTCAAATGTAATAATCTGCCAGCACAGATGATAAAAAGTGGCTTTTAATTCAGCAGATGGATTAATTATTCCCTCATATTAACCATCACCTGTCTACCCCCTTTAAAAATACTAATTGCTAATATATCTAATTAGCACTGCATTAGAGTCTTACACTGTTATTACTTTAAAAATTCAGCAGGGAGCAGTGGTTCATGCCCGTAATACCAGCCTGAATGTTTGTATCCAGTCAGCCAACCTATGCCCCTTTAGAGGACAATTTAAATCATTCATATTAATTGCAAGTAATGATAAATCTTTAGAAAGTCCAGTGGTCATTTTTCGTGCTTTCATCACTGTGGAAGATGAAGTTTGATAAATAGTTTCTGGGAGAGTTTACTTTTATGGTGGTTTGAGCTGGACATTGTGGAGGATAGGTCTGAGAATATCCTGGAGAGCTGGTTTAGTTATAACAAATTTCTTCAACATGTGGATGTCATTGAAGTATTTAAGTTCTCCATCATAAATGAAACTCAGTTTAGCTGGATACAGGATCCTGGATTGAAAGTTCTCTTGTTTTAGGAGATTAAAAGTTGATGACCATTCTCTTCTAGCTTGAAAGGTTTGATCAGAGTGGTCTGCAGTTTTTCTAATATTCTTCCCCTTGTAGGTAATGGATTTCTTACGTCTGGGTTGCTTTCAGAATTTTCTCCTTAATATTAACTTTAGTGAACTTAATTATGATGTGCCTGGAGGATGTCTTATTTGGGTTGGGTCACGCTGGGGTTCTGAAACTGTCTGCTATCTGAATTTCAGAATCTCTTGGCATGTCTGGAAAGTTCTCTTTCATAATCTCATAAAGAAGAGACTATGTTCCTTGTGACGCCACTTCATCGTTTTCAGGTATCCCTATAAGGGGAATATTGGTTTTCTTTGAGTTATCCCAGAGCTGTCTGAGAGAATGATCCGTTTTTGCCTTCCATTTCTCTTCTTCTTTGGAAGTTTGGAAGCATTCAAAAGCTTTGTCTTCCATGTCAGAAATCCTTTCTTCTGCTTGCTCCATTCTGTTACTGAGGGATTCTACTGTATTTCTCAGATGTTTGAGGGCTGCAATTTCTTGTCTCAATGTGTCAAAATCTTTGGTCATTTTGTCTTTGAATTCGTTGAATTCTTGAGACATCTTTTGGGTCATATTTTGGATTACTGCCTGAAATTCTAATTCCATCTTTTCCTCCATTCCGCTGATCTTATTTGCTGTCCAGATTCTGAACTGGAATTCTGACATCTCAGCCATTTGCTTATGCAAGGGATCTTTTGCTGTATCTACCTTGTTGTTCCTTGGGGGAGTTGATCTACTCTGATTATTCATATTGCCAGAGATTTTCTGTTGATTCCGCCTCACGATTATTTTTCACTGTTGCCTATGACCATCCTCAGAGTTGGGGAGGTGTCTCTCCCAGATCAGACCCCACCAGGATCACTCTGTTGTTGCTGGATCTTTGTAGGGAGTAACCCTCTGTAGCTCTTCTGGGACTGCCCCACCCAGGGAGTTCTGGCTGCGGGAGCAGCTCCGGAGTGTGGCACGTCCAGATCAAGCAGCAGGGCATGGGATGGGGGCACCGGTGGCCTTTGCTAAGGGAGCCTGTGCCTCCAGCAGTCTCTGGCTGGGAGGAGGGCTCCAGAGGAAGGGTGGCCAGCCTGGGGCATGGATCAGAGCCAGGTGGGGTCCCAGCGGGCAACAGGCCCAGGCTGGGTGGGGCACAGATCCGCACCACGTGGGAGTCTCAGCAGACTTTCTGGCCACTACTGGTGGTGGTCCAAGTCCCGGCAGAGTGCCAATTGGGCCCTACATTAGTGCTGGTGGAGTTCTTGGCTTTTGCTGGCAGTGGGCCAAGGCCCAGAGGGGTGCCAGTTGGAGCTCGCTGCCAGATTCCTGGCGGAGTGGAGTTCCTTGCCCCTGTGGGTGGTGGGCAGTACAGGTAGAGGTACAGGTCAGAGCTGGTAGGGCCAAGGCCAGGTGGGGCACAGATCAGGGCCAGGATTGAGTCCCAGCAGACTTCCTGGCAACTGCTGGTGGCCGGCCACCAATTGGGGCCAAGCAGGAGTCCCAGAGGAGTTGGGCCAAGGCCCAGTGGGGTGTCAATCAGGGCCAACCCGGGTTCCAGTGGAGTGGAGTTCCTGGTTGCTGTGGGCGGTGGGCCTGGGGCACAGATTGGAGCCAGGCAGGGGTGCCGGTGGGAGGCAGGCTGAGGCCCAGTGGGAGTCCTGGCAGACTTCCTTGCCACTGTTGGCTGGGGGCCCAGGCCCTGTGGGGTGCCAAACTGGCGGCAAGAGTCCTGATGGTGGGCCAAGGCCCAGCGGAGTACCAATCAGGGCCACTGAGGGCTCCTGGTGGAGTGGAGTTCCTGGCTTGGCTGCTGTGGGTGGTGGGCCTGGGGCATGGATTGGAGCTGGGCAGGGGTCTCGGTGGGTGGTGGGCTGAGACCGGGTGAGGCACAGATTGGCACCATGTGGGAGTCCCCGGGGTTGGCCTGGCCGCTGCTGGCGTCTGGCTAAGGGTGGGGTGCAAATCGGGGGGCATGGGAGTCCTGGCAGAGTTCTTGGCTGCTGTTGGCATAGGCCAAGGTCTGGTAGGGGTCCTGGCAGAGTTCCTGGCTGCTGCGGGCGGTGGGTCGAGGCCCAGTGGGGCAGGGATTGGAGCTGCACAGGGGTCCCTGTGGCGGCCCGGGCCTGGGGGTTGGCGGGGTCTCAGTGGGACCCCACAGTCTCTTACCTGGCGGGCTGCCTGTTCCTGCAGATAGGGAGAGTGGGCACTGCTCAAGTCCTCTTCTCTCCTTTCAGCAGAGGTCAGGCTTCTGGTGCATCTGGTAAGGGGGGAAGGGAGTCCTGGAAGTTCAGAATGGCAGAAAATTTTAGTTCAGTTTTTCTGCCTGAAGCTTGGTTTCTGGAAGTTGCAGCTTGCCTCAGGGGTGACCTGCAGTTATCATCTCTCTCTCTCTCTCTCTCTCTCTCTCTCTCTTTCTCTCTCGGCTGAGCTTCCAGTCTTCAGCTCAACTGGGCAGTTTCTGGAGGTTACCTTTCCTTTTGGACATGAGCCTCTGTTGGAATCTGCTTCCAGTCAGCCATCTTGCCCAGCATCCAACACAAAATCTTACATTTACTTAAAACCTTATAGGATTTTTTTTTTGGTGGGACTCAATTGCACAGTTCTCAAGTGTGAACTTCGCAGACAACAATGTCCTGTCACAATGTCACATAAAATAAACATAAGATCACTCTCGCTATTTATACACATGCGTGGCTTCAGTTTTATGCAGTTTGCGACTTCCAGGGTGTTATCTTCCAAATCAGACGTTACATGTGCTGTGGTGACTTGGAGAAGCAGCAATTATCAAAAATATTTCAATCTCTCATTGCAACATTAGGCCTTTAATGCTATTTAGAAGTCAGGTAAGCATTCTTAATTATTCAGGGCACTGCCGCACCTGTGTGGTGCCTCACGCATCACCCACTGCACTTTAAAAGCAGCGTCTGCCTCACCTCCCATCAGTAGCCAAGATGTGGAAGAGACCAAATCTTGCTATTTTCCTGTTGGTTAATTTTCAAAGTAAAAGTAAACATTACTATCTACCATTATGTCCTTAATCTCAGCATAGCTTCTATGGTGTCTCAAAACAGAACCAAAAATAAGAAAAACTCAGAATGAAGGAAGATTGTTCAATGAAAAGTAGACAGGTGACTACTTTCTTGTCAAGACAAATATTACAGCACTCAGCTTAATTTGTAGAGAATTTGTGCAAGTTTTCAAAGAGTATAATTTGAAAGGACATTATATGCAAAACATGCTGCCAAATTCGAAGTATATGAAGGATTGTGCTGTAGGAAAAAAATGACAGAACTAAAAAAAGTCTGTCTTCTCAACAACGAAAAAAAATTTTAACTCAGATTCCATTGCAAAAGATACTTATGTGGTAGCATATGTAATAGGAAACAAATCAAAACCAGTTTATTAAGCAAAGTAGGGAAAGCACAGCAGATATAATTTGCCCTAAGAAAAAAGGGAGATGTTTCTAAAATTAGTTTGTCTCACCAGGACTATAACCAGGTGAATTGAAGAAATTGGAAAATGTATCAAAAGAAGTTTGAAGAGTGAAGTTGCTGATTTTAAAATGTTATGCTTTGGCGATGGAAGATAGCACTGATGCTATACTTACGGCTCAACTTGACGTTTTATTAGAGACATTGATGAGGAATATAACGTCACTGAAGAAATGGCTTCTTTAGCGTCATTAAAAGACACAACTAAATCAAGAGATTTACACAAAGCAGTAAAAGTATGTTAAAGCATATCGTCATTGCTTTATAGTAATATTTGCTATAATTAGGTCATGTTTTCCAAGGTCAATATATCTGGAATAGTTACTGATAGTGCCCCAGAAATAGTGGGTAAAAGAGAGGGACTTATAAAATTAATAGAAGATGATGCCATTGCCGCCTAAAACTCATGTTTAATGAAATACTATTACCCGGTACATCTAGAAAATGTATGATGCACAAAAGCTTTAAAAATGGATAATGTTGTGAGAATCATCATGAAGACTGTGAATTTCATAAGGGCCAAGAAATTGAATCGTTGCCAATTCCAGCAATTCCTTAAGAGTATTGATGCTGACTGTGGCGACCTCATTTACTTTTTGAAGTAAGATGGCTAAGTCAAGGCCAAATGTTGAAAGGTTTTATAATTTGTAACATGTTATCAAGTTGTTTATGTTATCAAAACCAAATCCAGAACTTGATGATGAAAACTGACTTACAGACTTAGCATTTTTAGTGGATTTAACTGTTCATTTAAGTGAGTTAAATATGTGTCTTCAAGATGAAAACCAAATTATCAATACAATGTTTCAAACCATAACAGCATTCTAAAAGAAACTGAAATTATGGCAAGCTCAAATCAAAGGAAACAATATTATACATTTTGACACATTGGCTGAACAGAACTGTGAACAGTGAAAAATGTGCAGCCTTCCTTTTCGATTTGATGCAACAACTTGAGAACAGATTTCAAGATTTCTGGGAAAATAACCAATATTTGTGTGCATTTGTGACTCCATTTTCAATTGACATAAATATGCTACCTGCCAGTTTTCAAAGGGAATGCATAGAGCTGCTGGCTGACGTTCAACTTAAAGAAAAATTTGATCCTATATCTTTACTGGACTTTTATAGGTCCCATCTTCCCAGAGGTAAATACCTTTAACTTCACAATCACATCTTATTCATGCCATTGCTTTTTGGCAACAACTACATTTGTGAGCTGCTATTTTCAAGAATGAAGCACATTCAGAGTAAAATGAGAACCAACATATCTGATGAGCACCTTGAAAACTCGCTGAGAATTGCAACTACTTCCATCAGAACCAGATATCGATGCATTAGTTTCTCAAATACAATGTCAAATATCCCACTAGTTTTATATTGATCATTTTCTTACTTTTATAATAAAAAATATAAAAGATGTTTTATTAGAGATGCACATTTTCTATACTAGTGATCACAAACTTGGGACCCGCTCAACCATTTCAAAAGACTCTCTGAATGGGCCACTGCATAATTAGGATTATTGTGTGAGGACTGGTTTGCTTATCTGTAGTGGTAGATATCATGAAAACGGTTGCATGGACCTTTTTTTCGGCTTATCAGCTTTCATTAGTGTTGTTTTTCATTAGTATTTGTGCATTTAATGTGTGGCCCAAGACAACTCTTCCTCTTCCAATGTGACCCAGAGGAGCCAAAAGGTTGGACACCCCTGCTTTAAACTATCCTTTGTAATAGACTGGAAATGCAAGTGTTTCCCTGAGCTCTGTGAGGTGCTCTAGCACATTCATCCAGCCCTAGGAGGTTATGGGAAGGCTGACTTACAGTAGCATAGCCAGGGCTTGTTTTCAGTTGGCATCAGAAGTGGGGAGCAGCCTTGAGTGACTGAGCCCTCACCCTGCAGGATCTGACACTACCTCAAGGAAGAGAGTGTTGATTGAGCTGGGTTGGAGGACACCCAGCTGGTGTCCACTGCAGAGCTGCTTACGTGCTTTGTTATTGACCCCACACATTTGGTCACCGAAGTCTTCTGCATTAGTTGTGCAAGAGCAGAGGAAAGACTATTTTTTCTACTCACATCTGTAGGCCTCTTCACTTGCTGCTGCCAAAGCCAGTGTTTGTCTTTTAGTCTCCAGGGTGGAAGCTGATGCATTGCTTCTATTTACAACTTCAAAGGCATTTTGGGGGGAGATAATTTATGTTGGTAGGTCAGATTATTTCATAGTAAGTCAAATTTTAAGACTCTGAAATGTCTTCAGTTCTGGCTTTTAGTTTTTTATGTAATGCAGAAGAAACTTTCCATGTCAGCCTAACCCTGCTCCATGTCACCCCCTCTTTAGCAAATCCGTCCCTCTTGCTAGCTCTTCCTGCCCCTTACTCTGCTGTCTTATACACAAGCCCCCTCCTGACTTGCCCTTATTACTGCTTCAGCCTCAGGGACCAGACCCTTCAGCACCCCCTTCAGTGGTGTAGATCAATTGCAGGTCTTGGAATGAGCCAGGAGTTCTTCCCTTTACCGCAAAACACTAATGAAAGCTGATAAGGAGGAAAAAAGGTCTATGCTATAGTTTTCCTGTGCTGGGAGTAAACTGCCTTCTTCTTCCCTGGGGTAAATTCCTCTTAAGGATATTCAAATTCACTACCATACTGAAACAACCCAGCTGGTGAATTGCAGGGAGAGCAGTTCAGTTAACGTGAAACAAACACAGAGGTGGGGTTGTCCTGTCTCAGGTTCTGAAGTCGGTTCACCATGGAGAAATATCTTCACTTATTTAAAATACTAAATCTTTTTTTCTTTTTAATCTAAGTAAATACTTACACTAAATATCCCCACATTCAAACACAGTTACATCCCTTAGAGAATTATACGGTCATTAGGATGCTCTTAGTATGACATTCATAGGCTAGGTGTGTCTTTTTTTTGTTTGTTTTTTTGGGGGGGTTTTCTTTGCTTTATCTCCAGGGTTTGCACTTTTTTTTTTTTTTTTTGCAGTTTTTGGCTGTGGCTGGGTTTGAACCCATCACCTCTGGCATATGGGGCCGGACCCCTACTCCTTTGAGCCATAGGCACTGCCCGGGTTTGCATTTTTTTTAAATTTTTCTTTGTTTTTTCTTTTTTCTTTTCTTTTCTTTTTTTGTTTTTTTGTTTTTTGAAGCACAGTCTTACTATCACCATGGGTAGAGTACAGTGGTGTCATCATAGATCACTGCAATATCAGACTCCTGGGTTCAAGCCAGCCTCCTGCAGAGTAGCTGGGACTACAGGTGCACAACACAAGCCCAGGTAACTTTTCTGTGTTTAGTAGAGATGGAATCTTGCTCTTGCTCATGCTGTTCTCCAACTCCTGAGCTCAAGCAACCCTCCTATCTGGGCCTACTAGTGAGCTAGGATTACAGGCATGAACCCCAAAGCTGGCTACATTACTTTTCTTATACAGTAGTCCCCTCTTGTCCACAGATGATGAGTTCAAAGACCCCCAGTGGATGCCTGAAACCACAGATAGTACTGAGCCTTGTATATACTATGTGTATTTCCCCCTATACTACATACCTATGATAAAGCTTAATTTATTAATTAAGCATTGTATGAGACTGTCAACATTAACTAATTATAAAATGGAACAACTATAACAATACACTGGCTGGGCGCAGTGGCTCACACCTGTAATCCTAGCACTTAGGAGGACAAGGCGGGTGGATTGCCTGAGCTTACAAGTGCAAGACCAGCCTGAGCCAAAGTAAGACCTCATCTCTAAAAATAGCTGGGCATTGTGGCAGGTGCCTATAGTCCCAGCTACCTGGGAGTCTCAAGCAAGAGAATTGCAAGAGTTTGAGGTTGCTGTGAGCTGTGATGCCACGGCACTCTACCGAGAGTGACAAAGTGAGACTCTGTCTCAAAAAAGAAAAAATTATAACAATATACTATAATACAAGTTAAGTGAATGTGGTCTCTCTCTCTCAAAATATCTCGTTGTACTGTTCTCATTTTGGAACCACAGTTGACTGTGGGTATCTAAAACTAGGGAAAGTGAAACCATGAACAAGGGTATCTGCCGTGCCTCTGGGTCTCAGTTTCCTTCTGTGTGGAATGAGAATAATACTACTACTTCCTATCTTATGAATTATTGTGAAGATATAACAAGTTAGTATCTGTAAAGTACGTAATCAGTAAAGCCTCAATGAATTCACTCAATGAAGAATACTTCTGAAATTAATTGTTAGACTGTTACCTGGTAGAAGATTGATAAATTACACATGATTTCTGCCTAAATTGCCTCAAAGTTACAATTTTAGTGCTGTTAGGACATTGAATAGTTCTGTGCAGGGCTTCGCAATCTTATCCATGGTAAGGTATTCAATAAATTCTAGTTCTTGTTATTAATCAGCTGTGGTGGTAATGACCTTGTTATAGTCCTAACTTGTGAAAGTGCCCCTCAGATAAGGTAGAGCAGGAGGCAGAGGCGCTGTGAGTTAAGGTAGAGCTGGAGGCAGAGGTGCCGTGCTCCGGAAGGAAGTCACACAAATGGTCAGTGATGAGTGCTAGGGAAACCCTGCCTGGGCTGTGCCATCAGGGAAAGTCAAGTGGCCCTGCAGCAGCGGGAGTCAGCCTCAAACATTTGGTTTGGCCAAATTCTCTCCAATTACAGCCCATCCCAACCACAAAATTGGCAGAGAACCCGTTAGTCTGATAGCGGCAAATGTGAAACTTTCAGCCAAAGTCCAGAAAACAAATTCCAGTCGCTTCCTCCTGGAGTGGGCTCCATGTGGGCACCGATCCCTGAATCGCTTCCTCCTGGAGTGGGCTCCATGTGGGCACCGTTTCCTGAATCCCTCTGCCACGTGTGGTGGTGGCAGGTTATGCTGCTCCTTGGGATTTTTTCTGACACAGGAAGAGACCACATCCGCAAAAGGGCTGAGTTCTCACCTCTCTTCTCCAGGAGACTTCAAGACAGAGAGCAGCTGCCACATCTTCCAGATGTTTCTTCACTTCAGTTTTCATCTGTTTGCCTCAAACCTTCTATTTCTTTCTTTCTTTTTTTTTTTTTTTTTTTGGTTTTGCAGGTTTTGGCTGGGGCTGGGTTTGAACCCACCACCTCTGGTATATGGGGCCGATGCCCTAGTCCTTCAGCCAAAGGCACTGCCCAAAACCTTCTATTTCTTTTGGCTCAGCACACCCAGGGAGTTCAGCATCAGTTCCAGCAGCATCTGAAGTTGTTCTGAGTTCCTCCAAGGAAGAATTAGCACCCTCTCCTCACCCTGCAAGTTTCCTTGAGATATAAGAGAAGGATACTAAACTGCACACATTTAAGGTGTACAACTGGATCTGTTTGGCACATGAATACATCACCATAGTCAAGGCAGCACCATGTCCATCACTGCCGGAAGTTTCCTTGTGCCCATGTGTGATTCTTCCTTCCCTCTATCCCTGTTCCCACGCAATCCTCAAACTGCTGTCTGACATTATACATGAGGTTATGTTTTCTAGAATACATATAATTGTATGTAAAGGATTAATTGATCAGTATATAAGTGGAATCACACAGCATGTATTTTTTTTTATCTATCTTCTCTCACTTAGCAAAATGGTTCTGAGATTCATCAATGCCACTGCCTGCATCAACAGTGTACTCTTTTTTTATTGCTGAATAGTGTTCTTCTATATGGATACAGCACAAATTATTTGTACCTGGTCATGTGTATTTGAGTTGCTTCCAAGTTTTGTTTTTTGCTGTTACAAACAAAGACTTGTATGAAGTGTAAGTCTTTGGATGAGCATATATTATCCATTTCTTTTGGATAAATACCTAGCAGTATAGTAGCCAGTTCATATGGCAGGTGTATGTTTAACATTCAAAAAACTACCATATTATTTTCCAAAGTGTTCATATCATTTTACATCCCTGCCACCATTGTCTGAGAATTCTAACTGCTCCACATCTTCACCAACAGTTGGTATGGTCAGTCTTTTTCATTTTGGCCATGCTAGTAAGCGTACAGTTCTATCTCATTTTGGTTTTAATTTTTATTTCCCTAATGACTAATGATGTTGAACATCTTTTCAATGGTTCATTAGCCATTTATATATCTTAATTTTTTTCTTTTATAGTTCATATCTGTATGTTATAAGAAACCATTGCCAAGCCCAAGTTTGTGAAAATTTATCTCTTATGTTTTCTTCTAGAAGTTTATAGTTCTAGGTTTTACATTTAGATCTGTGATCCATCTTGAGTTAATTGCTGTGTACTGTGTCAGTTCACTTCATGTACATTCACTTTTTTCACACATGGTTATCCAGTAGTTCCAGCACCATTTATTGGAAGGACAAGATGAGGTTTTGAGGTGTAAACACCTTCCTAGTTAATTTTTTCAGGAGATATTCTCACTGGTCCTTGTCTGGATGCTGCATTCCAGGAAAGGTGATGTGGGTTCAGGGAGGGGCAGAAGAGACTGTCATCGCCTTTGTTTCAGATGATGTGTTTTTCCTAAAGCAGCTATTAACAGATTACTCATTTTTATTACAGTTGTTATTTTTTTTTATCAGTTACATCTTTTTTTGTTGACTCAAGTTAAGTTGAGAGAGAACTAAAACTCCTATATCTTGCTTCTATGTGCTGCTTTTCAGTCACATCACCTCTGTTCCTGCTGAATTTTGCAATTCAAATACATGATTTTATACATTTGAGCATTACATTTTGTCTGGCTTGCTTTGAATCATGCTTCCAATCTGTTGATTTTAATTTTGTTAACACCAGGGCAGTTTGGTGTCATCCACAAGTTTCATATGCAGGCCTTGTTCACCTAGGGTATGCCAAACACCTGTGGCAGGTACAGAGTGCCCACCATGCTCCAAATAATTACTTATTCAATCTCTACACATTCAGCGTCTACCTTTAGGGACTTAGAGTACACAGATGAACAAATATAAGTCCTCAGTTCAGGAGTGTCCCTTCTAGGCTGTAGAAATGAAACCAGACATCACAGTAGAATGTGGTCATGATCCAGCATAATCCTCCACCACAAAAGTAAACTCACCCAGAAACTTTTTATCAAATTTCAACTTCCACGGTGATGAAAGGATTAAAAATGTCCACTGGACTTTCTAAAGATGTATCATTACTTTCAATTAATGTGAATCATTTAAATTGTCCTCTAAAGAGGCATAGGTTGGCTGACTGGATACAAACATTCAGGCCAGATATCTGCTGAATACAAGAATCTCATATTACCATAGAAGATAAATTTAGACTCAAGGTGAAGGGATAGTAATCTGTATTCCAGGCAAATGGAAAAAGAAAAAAGTAGGTGTTGCAATCTTATTTGCAGATACGATAGGCTTTAAACCAACCAAAGTAAAGAAGGATAAAGATGGACATTTCATATTTGTTAAAGGTACTACTCAATATGATGAGATTTCAGTTATTAATATTTATGCACCCAACCAGAATGCAGCTCAATTTATAAGAAAAACTCTAATAGACATGAGTAACTTGATTTCCTCCAGCTCCATAGTAATTGGAGATTTTAATACTCCTTTAGCAGTTTGGATAGATCCTCCAAAAAGAAGCTAAGTAAAGAAATTTTAGATTTAAACTTAACCATTCAATAACTGGATTTAACAGACATCTACAGAACATTTCATCCTAATAAAATTAAATACACATTCTTCTCATCAGCCCATGGAACATACTCCAAAATCGATCACATCTTAGGTCACAAGTCTAATCTCAGAGAGTTTAATCTCGCTTTTAAAGAATAGAAATTATTCCTTGCATCTTCTCTGACCATCATGGAATAAAAGCTAAACTCAACAAAAACAGGAATCTGCATACTCATACAAAAACATGGAAGCTAAATAACCTTATGCTGAAGGATAGATGGGTCATAGATGAGATTAAGAAGGAAATTACCAAATTTTTGGAACAAAATTACAATGAAGACACGAATTATTAGAACCTCTGGGATACTGCAAAGGCAGTCCTAAGAGGGAAATTTATAGCACTGCAAGCCTTCCTCAAGAAAACGGAAAGAAAGTTAACAACTTAATGGGACATCTTAAGCAACTGGAGAAGGAAGAACATTCCAACCCCAAACCCAGCAGAAGAAAAGAAATAACCAAAATTAGAGCAGAATTAAATGAAATTGAAAACAAAAGAATTATACAACCAGTTCAATAAATCACAAAGTTGGTTTTTTGAAAAGGTCAATAAAATAGATAAACCTTTGGTGAACCTAATCTGGAAAAAAAGAGTCAAATCTCTAATTTCATCAATCAGAAATGGTAAAGACAAAATAACAACAGACCCCTCAGAAATTCAAAAAATCCTTAACGAATATTATAAGAAACTTTACTCTCAGAAATATGAAAATCTGAAGGAAATCAACCAATACTTGGAAGCATGCCACCTACCAAGACTTAGCCAGAACCAAATGGAAATGTTGAACAGGCCTATATCGAGTTCTGAAATAGCATCAATTACACAAAATCTCCCTAAAAAGAAAAGCCCGGTACCAGATGGCTTCACGTCAGAATTCTACCAAACCTTTAAAGAAGAACTCATACCTATATTACTAAACCTCTTCCAAAATATAGAAAAAGAAAGA
>CAUYON010097173.1:0-23154 GCA_963573935.1 Arctocebus calabarensis
TTATCCCAGAGCTGTCTGAGAGAATGATCTGTTTTTGCCTTCCATTTCTCTATCTCTTTGTCAGTTTGGGATCGTTCGATAGCTTTGTCTTCCATGTCAGAAATCCTTTCTTCTGCTTGCTCCATTTTGTTGCTGAGGGATTCTACTTTGTTTCTCAGATCTTTGAGGGCTGCAATTTTTTGCCTCAATGTGTCCAAATCTTTGGTCATTTCGTCTTTGAATTCCTTGAATTCTTGAGACAATTTTTGAAATGCATTCAGAATTTCTAAATCCAACTTTTCCTCTTTTTTATTGATCTTGTTTGCAATCCAAATTCTGAATTCAATTTCTGACATTTCAGCCATCTGTTTATGCATAGGATTTTCACTTGTGTCCGCCAGATTGTTCCTTGGGGGGGTTGACCTAGTCTGGTTGTTCACATTTCCAGAGCTTTTCCATTGATTCCGCCCCATGATTATTTTTACACCGTTTTGCTAGATGAGTAGATAAGAACAATTTGGGCTGGGAGTTCTAGGAGTAGTGATTGACCAGTTCTTTGCTTAAAAGCTTAGACTGGCATCTGTACCGTTTCCCCTAGAGTTTTGCCAATGTTTGCAAAACCTGGGACCTTCTTGTTGTGGTGGGGTTAAGTGGCTCTGTCTTATTTTCAGCTGGTCTTTGTCTTACCCTAGAGAATCTGTTACTCTGGATTGAAATCTGAGCTTTGATGGAATACCAGAGTTAAGTTGCTGCACCCCCAACAAGCAACAATTGAAAAAGCCAAATGAAACCTTCCCACTACCACACACCCAGGGTACCCCTTTGGAAAGTCCTCGGGTGATTAGCCCAGCTGAAGAGGTCCTAATCAATTGTCCTAGCCAGCACCAATCTCAAATAGAAGAGTTAAAAAAGTCTCTGGCAACTAGATAGCAGGGATCTGCTGGAAGCTCTTGTATAATTCACTTTGATGCTCTATGAGCTCAGGAGGGCACCCCCCCCACCAGCAAGTAAGTTAGTCTGGGAAGGTTGATGCCTCCTTCCCAACCTTGCCCCTCTATCACACCCAGTCGGTGGTAACAGTTGTGATCCAGTTTCCTCCAATGAGCAGATGCTCCAGAGGTTTGCACCTGCCTGGGTTACAGTAAGGTCTGTGGTTCCACAACCAGTCTGTTACTCCCTGTCACTGTTAGGCAGGGGGAGGCAAGGCCTGACAACCTGGGTACTTAACAGGGACTGGGTCTATTCACTCAGTTCCAGCCCTGTCCCTGATTGATGTTGCTGCTGGAACAGAACAAGTTCGCCGAATTTATTTCTGTCAAGGCTATTTTGCCTGATCAGACTGGGGCTGCAAATGGGTTTTACTCATTCTGTGAGTTCCAACCCTTTGTTTCAGCTTTCATCCTCTGAGGGCCAGGTAAAGCAAAGCAGCCACTTTGTGAGTATTCTAATCCTTGCTTTGTGTCCCAGCCGGTACCACCTCAGGCAAATCCTTCACATGCCTTGGTTGCTGGTCCACTCTGCTGGCACTGGGACCAGAGAAGTCGCCGTTTCCCCCTGGCCGCCCAGAAGACTGGGAGTGTCTCCTCAAAACCTCCCCAGGGGTGCAGCTCTCCAGCTATTGTTCCCGGAGCTGGCCGCTGTTTCTTGCCTCAGGAGACCTCCCCACCAGCCAGGTCTCCTCATGGCTCTCTCCCCTCTCACCACTGCAAGCCGGAAAATCAGCATAGTTCAGCAAGTTTGCGCCCGTCCACACCCCTGGAGAAAATCTCCAAGAATCTGGACCTTGTGGGCAACAGGCCTCCAGACCTCGGGGTGAGAGTGGAGGAGAACACCAGGAACACCAACTTGCATTTCGAGAGTATATACAGTTTTATGCTTGGCTGGAGAGCGCTGTGGCACCCTAGTAGGGGAAGGCGGTCTGGTTTTTAGAGGGTCTCTCCTGTGGGGTAGAGTGGGAGGACATCAGAAGTCTGCTCACTTGTTTGTGTGGAGGTATGGAGTATACTGTGAAACTCTCTCATGGGGGAGGGACTCCCATCTGCTTGGCAATGTGCTCTGTGCCTTTTTGTTTGTGTCCTCAGGGTCTCAGGTCACCCTAGCAGGGTTGATGTACCCTCTTCGACCTTTTCTTTTGACTCAGATCGAAACTATCGGCTTTCTTGCTGAGTTTCTGTCCTTTAACTCTCCTTCTGGACGGGAACCTCTGCAGAAAGCTGGCTACAGATTGCCATCTTGGCTCCTCCCTTTTTTGGCTCTGTCTTATTTTTAGTTGGTCTTTGTCTTACCCTAAAGAATCAGTTACTCTGGGTTGAAGTCTGAGCTGTAGAGAAGTACCAGCAGTTAAGTCACCGTGCCCCACCACAGGGAACAATTGGAAAAGGAAAATCAAACCTTCCCACAACCACACACCCAGGGTACCACTTTGGATAGTGTTTGGGTGATTGGATCAGTTGAAGAGATCCCAGTCAATTTTCCCAGTCAGCACCAGCCTCAGTTGGAGAGTTCAAAAGGTCCCCAGCAATTAGATAGCAGAGGTCTGCTGGCCGCTCTAGTATAACTCGCTCCAGTGCTCCGTGAGATCAGAAGGACCCACCCAGCAAATAAATTAGTCTGGGAATTAGTTGATGCCTCCTTCCCCACCTTGCACCTGTGTCACACTCAGTCACTGGTAACCCCACAGGGCTGTGATCCAGTTCCCTCCAATGAGCAGATGCTCCAGGGGTTTGCACCTGCCTGAGTCACAGGGAGATCTGTGTCTCCTCAGCCAAGCCACTCTCTGCCACTTTCTGCTACTACCTGGCAGGGGGAGGTGAGGCCAGACAATCTTGGGTGCTTAATGGGTGCTGGGGTGATTCACTCAGTTCCAGCCTTGCCCCTGATTGATATTGCTTATAACAGAACAACTGTTTCTGTCCTAGCTATTTTCCCCTGTGGATTAGACATTGGACTGAAAATCAACCCTGGCTGTGCCACTGCCTAGTCTTGGCTGCAGTTTGTCTTAGGGCTGACTCAGTCAGAAGTCGCACTTAGCTGTCACTTCCAACCTCTTGCCACTTGCCCTTTCTCTCAGCTTTGATCCCTTGAGGGCCAGGTGCATCTGAAGCTCAGTAAAGCTGTCCTTTAGGTCAGCTCTGCCCTGGGAGTCTGCTGTCTCTGCAAGGATATTCTAATCCCCGCGCTCTGCCCTGGCCAGTACCGCCTCAGGCATACCCCTCACTCCTGGGGCTTGTGCCTCCATCCCAGATCTACTCCGCCAGTGGCCGCCACTGGAGAAGCTGCCCAGCTTCCTCTGGTTGCCTAGAGATACTGGGATTATCCCTTCAAAATATCCCCAGGGGTGTGAGCCCCACTGTCACTGTTCCTGCTGCTGCCAGCACTGCTCTGTGCCTCAGGGTACTGCCCCTCCAGTTCGGCCTCCTGTCAGCTGACCATTTTCTCCTTACTACTGAATTGGAAAATCAGCACAGATCAGCAACGGCCCATTCCCTGTCCATACCCCTTGAGAAAATGCCCAAGAATCTGGACTCCATTGGGGACAGGTCTCCAGACCTCAGGGTGAGAGTGGAGGGGAGAGCTAGGAGTTCAAAATTGCAGGTAAAAAATATACACAGTTTTATACAGTTTTATGCCTGGCAGGAGAGTGCCTTGGCACCCTAGTAGGGGAAGGAGGTCCGATTTTTGGAGGGTCTCTCCTGTGGGGTAAAATGAGAGGATATTTGACCTCTGCTTGTTTGTTTGTATGGAGGTATGGAGTATACTGTGAGCCATTCTCATGGGGTAGAGGACTCCCATCAGCTTGGCGATGAGTTCTGTACCTTTTGTTTGTATCCTTGGTGTCACAGCTTGCCTCAGCATGGTTGATGTGTGTTCTTCAACCTTCTCATTTGGTTCAGAGGTGAACCATTGGCTTTTTGGCTAAATTTCTGTCCTTTAACTGTCCTTGTGGATGGGAGCCTCTGTGGAAAACTGGCTACAGACTGCCGTCTTACCTCCCCTTCCCTCCTTTTTTTTTTTTTTAATGATACAGAGTCTCATTTTATCACCCTTGGTAGAGTGCTGTGGCATCTCAGCTCACGGCAACCTTCACCTCCTGGGCTTAGGCAATTCTCTTGCCTCAGCCTCCTGAGCTGCTGGGACTCCAGGCACCCTCCACAATGCCCGGCTATTTGTTGTTGGAGTTTGGCCGGGGCCGGGTTCGTACCTGCCACCCTCACTATATGGGGCCAGCTCTCTACCATGTGAGCCACAGGCACTGCCCCGGAATCTGCATTTTGAACAAGATTCCCCAGGTGATTCACATGAACACTGACATTTTAGAAACTCACTATCTTTATAATCTGTAGAGGTCTGGATCAGGGTTAGCCATTTTCCTGTGTGTGTACAGATACACTAATAGCTTTAGTTTTCTTTCTTTTCTGGCAACAGGAGTCCACCCTTTAAAGTTACAGACTTTCTGAATCAACCCTACTGGCATAGATTTACTGTATTTCCTTGTGCATACTTGTCTTTTTCTGAGCTAAATCCTTGCAGGATAATTTTTTCCCAATAATTAGTAGGTTCTTCACAGTTTCTGATCTTATTGCTCATTATTAAATTTCCCCAAATCTTAAATGCTATTAGATTAAACATTGGCTTACCTTGGGAGACACAGGTTTGATGACCACTCTACATGTGTTGAATAGTCATACTACTTTTATTTTTCGTAGTAAGATTGCTGAAAGAATAAAGACAAACATTTGGTGTGAGCATTTTGACATTTGTTAATTTATTCTTCCATGCACTCAACAAATAATGAGTGCCTACAGTGTCTCAGAAAAGGGAAAATACATTACAAAATATAATCTAATGGTGACATTTATTTAAAAAAATTATGTCACCAATTTAGGATGTATAGTTTGATAAAATTTGAATGAGGCAGGTGATTAAATCAAGAAATGAAATAAATCAAACTATCAGTATAGAGTTTTATATTTTTAAGTGAAATTTCAAATCCATTATCAATAAATTATTCTGTTTAGACATGAACTCAGGGATTTTGAGGACTCTAAGTATTTATGTGTATATTTCAAATTATCTATCCCCTTTACAATAATAGTATCTGTGTATATTTCGACATCTTTGTACATGGAGTGAAATCAAGTCAGAGAAGAAAGAGATAGCATGTTTTCTAGACTAAATTAAGTGGTGTGAGAGGGAGGATGACATTACTCTGCCTTCATTAGGCTCCAGGTGTCCTGGAAATAACTGAGACCACTTGTAATTGAGCTAACAGTTCATTTTGACTTGAAGCTAGTCAGATCTGAAGTCAGAGCTGTGGGCTGTCTCAGATTTGTAGCAGAAAATGTAACAGGGCCCACACAAGCATGAAAAGGGCATCCAGAGTGAGTTGGGGAGGCACAGAAAGGTTCTTGCCTAGGTATCTTCATCTGGGTTGCAGAATGATGGCCTCTCAGGTCTGTTGCTTCCCTCCGACTTGATTAGCTCTCTTTAGCATAAGTCTTTATAGTGGAAACCCAAGAACCCAGCATAATGAAAATATGAAAACAACTCCTCACCTAAATGTACCACACCCTGCGTCAATAGTGGGATTTCCTGTGGCCTCATTATTAATGTTTTTGAAAATCCATGATCAGGAATGATAAATGAAAACACTCTTTTCCTCTATTACTTGTTTTCCATTTTCATAATCCTAGCATGATATAAGAATCTCAAATTCATTCACATTCCATGCTGATTCTATTGCTTTGATCTTGTTCTCAGTATCAAAGCTGTTGTAAATCAGCCATGATTCTTAAGCTTTTAACCTGAGCTTGATATAAAGTAGAAATCTGCTGCTCTAGTACTTAAAATCCAGCAGTGATGATTCAGTGGTGGGGCTATTTCTATACCTAATTACTTGAATATGGAGCTCTAAGTTGAGGCATTCTACAACATTCTAAAGACATTATTTCATTAAAGAAAGGATGTGAAAATGATATAGAATGGGGATAACATTTCCTAATGTAAGTGAGGTACTTGGCTATCTGTCCTACTTTTGACTCTATTTTTCTGTATATTAAAAATATTTCACAATTTAAAAATATAATTTAGACTTATAAAACAATAATGGGATTATTTTAGCTCATATGACCAGATGGTCTAGATCAGCGGTTCTCAACCTGTGGGTCGTGACCCCTTTGGGGGTTGAATGACCCTTTCACAGGGGTTGCCTAAATATATCCTGCATATCAAATGTTTACATTATGATTCATAACAGTCGCAAAATTACAGTTATGAAGTAGTAGTAACGAAAATAATTTTATAGTTGGGGGTCACCACAACATGAGGAACTGTATTAAACGATCACGGCATTAGGAAGGTTGAGAACCACTGGTCTAGATTGAGCTTCACTGTTTGTTTGATTTAACTGTGCAATGACATTTTTAGGAATGGCCTGACCTTACTGAAGAAGTGTAAATAAGTTTTTCTTCCTACATCTGCTAGAACTAGTCTTTCATGTCTCTCTGCCCCTGACTGTGTGTGCAGGGTACCAAGGTAACGCTACATACTGACTGGTATACCTCAACCAACCACTATGTGACAGAGACGATATTGCCTTGATTGGATTACACAAAGCTGATCCCAACCCCAAATTCTCACAATTCATAAAATTGACAAAGAAATGGGTTTGGGGGTTACATCCACAGCATTCAATACATTCTCTTGTTTTACTGAAGCCACATCCACCTATAGCAGCAGTTCTCAACCTGTGGGGTGCCGTCTTAAAGGGCCACAGCATTAGGAAGGTTGAGAACCACTGACGTATAGCTGTTGGAAGGATTTTTCTATCCTATGCTTCCTGGCTTTCCCAGCTAGAATTTACAAAATAATACTGCCCATGACTCAGTAATTTTAGTGCTCCAAGCTGATTCAAATCAATTATAAATTGGTCAAACTCTCCCTATATCCGTTTAAATCAATTGCTTTTATCTAAATTTCCACTCTACACATAAGAGAGAGCTTACCTGTTTTCAAGGTGCTATTAGAATATTGTATGATATGAGTGAAGGCAATTAAATAAATGTATCTATGAGTAGCAAAAGAAAAAATTGCCTCTGAACAAATTTCACTAACTTCTAAACAAGGCAAAATTGTAATTATTCTGAATTTTCCAGTTTATGATGACAGACTGTGCTGATACATTTGAAACATCTGTACTATGGCATGACAGAAAAATAGACTTGTTTTGAAAGCAGTCTGTTCCTTTGGCTTCCCAGATGTACCAAAGACGAACCAGGAGGAGGTCCTGGGAACAATGAGTTTCCCAACCTCATTGGCTGGGCTGGATGAACAAAACTATTTTCATGCGACCTTGAACTTATAGGGTTTAAAGGGCTCTTTGCCTGTTTTATGCTGTGCACTTTAAGCCTCACAAGGTATATAGAGGGATCCTAATCAAATCTTACCATAAAGCAGCCATAAATAAGCACTGATAGATGTTCCCAGCAACTAAAAATAATCAGGACAACTAAATGAGAGTCAGGCATTGAATCTAAATGGAAATGATCACATTCTGCCCCTTTTCATTTGGCTTGACAGAATCTCCAAGTAGAGATTCTGAGTGGCTTTGCTCTGGACAGATGTTCAGATTCACTTAGCCTGGACTTCCCTGCAGCAGCAGTGAGTCTTTGTGAGGGAACTACTTGGGTGCCAGTGGTTGAAATTGATATATTATTTAGAGGCAAAAGTTAGAAAAAATGTTATAGGCTGGCTTTGAAAACTATTAACAAGATTTTATTAAATCTGATGATGGAAATGTTAAACCTAACACATTCAGGATGCTTGATCTGTTCCTGTTCCCAGGAGGACTTTGATGCTGGCAGTGTTGATGTCTCCCTTCTTAACTGATGTTGATGTGGGGACATCTGTACTTATCCAACTGATGAAAGAGGCCAGGAATTAATAAGGGGAATAATCAATGTATAAAAGCAGGCAATAGCAAGAGCTTTTTAAATATCTAGCTTGTTTAGTAAACATACTAATTAATCTGTAAATGTGCATAGTATAGTTTATAACAGGGCTGTGAAACTGTAGCCCACAGGGCAAATCCCTTTGACCACCTGTCTTTGCAAATAAAGTTTAATTGGAAGAAAGTCCCACCCATGTGTTTATAAATGGCCGTTCTTTGCACTGCAAGGACAGAGTTGAGTAATTAGGACGGGATTCTTGTCACCATGAAGCCTAAACCATTAGCCCTTTACATAAAAGGTGTGCTGAACCTCAGTAAATACCAGCCTTGCATTTTCAGAATTTTTTGGAGTAAAGGAACATACTTCCACAGTTGTTAATGTGTTATTTCAAATACCCATCCTCATTGCATACTTTCTCTAACCTAAACAAGAGCCTCTAATTTAGTAAAAGTTTCTGAGTCCCCAAAAGTGGGTTCCAAGTTTTTCCTTTTCTTTTTTCTAATTTTTAACATTTTTCGAATCAAACTGTCTGAAATTATTTCCCCATTTCAGCAGGATGTGGAGCATGACATTCTCTGTGTCCCGGGAAGAACGGCATCCATAATGCATGAATCTTCGGGAAGATCTGAGCCTTTGAATATACAATTACACTTTGTGCTTAAAATGGAAAGTGCCACGTTTGGAAGCAACTTGAAGTTTCCCAAAATATTTGTTTGCAGTTCTAATTTCAATAATTAACATACGGATTAAAACATGTTTCTTATCTTCCAATTCCAGCAGTGAGGTCAGCACCTCAGAGCTACAGGGGGAAAATGCCTTTAGAGCTTCCTGAGTCAAAGCCAGCAATAATGTTGTTTCAGCAGCAAATCTTTTGCAGGGAGGAGAACTCTGCAGGTTGCTGAATTGATGGGCCTGCACCTTGACATGGCGTGAGACGTGCTGTTTTCTCTCTTTTTCCTAAATGCTCTATTCCATGGACCTCTGATAAAAGCAAAGGAAGGAGAACCAGAATGTTCCTTTCATCTATATGGCCATAAAAACTGGACAACTATGGTTCTCCTTTTATTTTTTATTAGTCTTTTTCTATTGCTTTCTTCCCAAACCCAACTACTTCAGAGAAAAGATAAATCCACACATGCATAACCCCCGACTCTCCAAGTTCTGGGCCTCCACAGGCTCTATTGGCTCCAAACTTTCTTCCTGAAGCACAAGTGAGAAAGCAGACAAAGTATTAAGTGAAGTTTTGCTAAGGGAAGTTCTTTGAGCTTTTGCGATTCCCTGGAGCAGAAAGGCTCAGTGGCTGGTTTTTATCTCTCACCTGCGTTTCCTCACTATTTACAGAAATAATAAATTTTAGTGCCAGGTGGCATTGCTACTTGAAAGACTGTCATCCTCAAACCTCACATGTGAAAGCTGACTTGTATCTTCTCTCCACCTTCCCCGCCCTCTTTACATCTGTAGGGGTTGATAACTGTGATGTCTGCTATTCTGGCTTCATAATATCAAATCAGTCCCTAGATCTCCTGAGATGAAGCAGAGGTGTATATAATCAAGGAACCATGTGGCATTTACTGATTGTCTCTGTCATTGCACTCATTGTCACTGTGAAGAGAGCGTCATGGAGTTGTGCCGTGGCAAGAAGTTAAATTAACGATACAATCCAGCAATGCCACCTCAGTGGAGGGGTTACAGGTGGGATGTGTGGAGCATTATACAATTTGGGACAAGTAAATCTACACATCCTTGTAGGCTTTGTACCTTCATTCTGGCATAATAAAAATACCATAAACTGAGTAGTTTATAAATAACAAACACGTATTTCTCATAGCTTTAGAGGCTGGGAAGTCTATGATTAATGGGCCAGTAGGCACACAGGCTATTCAAAAAGTCAAAGCATATGTAGAAAAATGGGAAATTATAGAAAAATGTACCTTGATGTACAAAATATTCATTACAAAATTTTACAGAGGAGGCCAACACATACAGAATATTTTATAAATGTGTTATAGTGGATATTTTGTGTGCAATGGTACATTTAGCTATATACAGGGTGAATATAAAGTTCATGTGCAATTTACTATGTTCAAATATTTTAAACTGCACACAGACTTTATGTCTACCCTGTATACCTAATGCCCTTTGTGTGGCAACTGTAGGGATGACTACTGGGACATCCTGCAGTGTCTGATAAGGTCCTGTTCTCATACTCGGTGGCTTTTGCTGTATCCTCCCACGATGGACAGGACAAACAAGCTCCCTGGTGCTTCTGTTCTTGGAGCACTAATTATATTCATGAGGTTTCTACCCTCATGACCTAACCACTTCCTCAATACCCTACCTTTCAATATTGTCACACTGAGGAGGAGTTTTCACCATGCGACATTTTTGGTTGTGTTATTATTTGGGATTCATTGAGGGTACAAAGAACCAGGTTACTCTGATTGCATTTGTTAGGTAAAGTCCCTCTTATAATGATGTCCCATCCCCAAGAGGTGTGTCACAAGCATTTAGACTACAGAACATGTGAATATTTTAACCAAAGTTCCACTGTCCACATACGTCTTCCTTGGTGGCTGATGTTAGGACGCTCGAAAATACTTCCTTCCCTTATCCTCCCTCAGAATTGCCTCTTCTGAGTTTTATTTTTATTTTATGAGCTTGCATTTTTCTAAGGTCTTTGACATAAACAATCTTTGTATTCTATTTCTAGCTTCCATTTGAAACCATGTTTTAAGGTATCGCCTTGTGTTTGTTCCCAGGTTTTTTTTTAATATTATAGAACATCCAGTCAGGGTTCAAATTTTCAATTGTCTCATAAATGTTATGAATTTTTAAGTTTGGTTTTTCTTTTTTCTGAAGATGTGTCCAGTTCTTTAAATTTCAGGTTAGTATGAGCGAACGAATGTTTAGGGTACATTGTTTTCATTTCTAAGGTGAAGTTCAAGTTGTAGTTAAGATCCTATGTGCTGGTTGTTCTCCAGCATCCCTTACATCGAGCCCGTCCTCCTCTGCTCAGCTCTGTGTTGTAGGAAGCTGAACCCTGGCCTGGATTGCTGGCCTGGCCAATAAACCCTCCCTTTGTATCATTACACTCTAATGGAGAAAACCAATGATGAAAATGGAGAAAATAATGAAACATATAATATGTCGATGATGCCTTGAAGTGATATAACTAAACATATGCTGTATGAGTGTTGCTATGAGATCAAGTTAGTATGGATTTAACTATCTGTTTAACATGTGACCAAGAACATAGAAATTGTGTTTCCGCTTCTTAGGCACAATAGTGTTAGCACATGAGACAGCTGCCTACTTACCTTAGCTCCACTTAGAATTGCACCTCCTGAGATTTATTTTAATTTTATATCTGTTTTTTTTTTTTTCCTTTAGATTGCTGAGGCAGTCTCCTGGAACCAGTTTCTAAGTTTCTTTGGAGCCGTATTTTAAGACTCTTGCTTTAGATTTGTTCAATTGGCCTTTATTGAATACCTATGAGCTGATTTTTTTCTTTGTCTTCTGCAAGGTTTAGAGAGAAGAGAAAAACACAAACAAACAAAAAAACAAACAGGTAAACTAGTTAGTAATAGACGTAGTAATTCAGGAAAAAGAAGATGGTAACTCAGCCTGGTGGTGGTGATGTGTGAATCAATTCTGAATGTGGACCCAACAGAATGTCTAAAGCAGTGGTTCTCAACCTTCCTAATGTCGTGACCCTTTAATATAGTTCCTCATGTTGTGGCGACCTCCAAGCATAAAATTATTTTCATTGCTACTTATGGTCGGGGGTCACCACAACATCAGGAACTGTTTTAAAGGGTTGCAGCATTAGAAGGTTGAGAACCACTGGTCTAAAGGATTATATGAAATAAAAAGGGAAAAAAAGGGGGAGAAATTCCAAGATGTCTGGTAACTGGAAGGCTAGGATTTGCTGCAATTATAGCAGACTTTGAAAAGAAAGAGTTGCATATTTTACATGTTAATTCTAAAGTATTTATTGATACTCAAATGGAGATGCCCTTGAAGTAATTATGTTTGAAAGTTTAAATTGAAAGAAGGAGTCCAGAAAGAAGAAACAACACAAACACTGAGAATAGTACTGAAAACCAAAGACTGACTGGGTGAGATTACAAAGGGAGTGAATCACTCGGATGAGTAGAGGGGTCCATGGACACAATTTTGAAATTCCAGGGTCTAAACTTCAGTTGTTGAGCTAGACTTAACAAAGAAGGATAAGAAGAAACAGTGAGTTAATAAGAAAACTAGGAGAGATTGATGCTGTAAAATACCTCATGTGAATGATTTATCTTGGACATTACCTTCCAAGAAAAAGTTTGTCCTCTCAAATAATGAGCATTGGATGAGTACAGAAGTCCCTGGGTTAAGAATAGATCAGTTCTACAGGTTTGTTCTTAAGTTTAACTTGTATGTAAGTGGGAACAGGTACATTTACCTGCTACCTGTAATATCCTCCATTTGGAAGTGGTAGTGGTACATTGGTCAGATGTTTATAACTCAGAGACGGCCTGTAGTACTCTGACTTTTGCTTTAACTACCAGGACTCCTAGAACCAGGTTATATACACTTGAGAACACATGTATACACTATATAAGTGTAAATATATATATATATGTACCCACACATAAACATATGTAGTATATATATTTATACACACATATACTATAACTACATAGTGCATACTACGTATTTGTGTGTGAGGATAAATGATAGATTTCATGAAGTTCTGTGTGTGATGACACATTTTTATTAGCTACTACTTCTCAAATCTTCAGCAAGATATAAGTAAACAAAGTAAATACTGTAGTATTTTGGTTATGACCACAATTCATTATTAAAAAGATTGAGGCATGAATTAGATCAACTTAGAACCCTTAAAGCATATACAAATCCAATTGATGTTTATATAATGTAATGTTATAAGTTTACTTAAAATGTCTACAATGTCTCATTCTGTATCTATTAGCATTAATGGTTAAGAAAAAAAATTAGGCGATAGATAAACAGTGATTCTACAAAAAGATAGACTGCAGGTATATTTTGTTATACATCTCATTTGGATGATCTTTTCTGAAAAATGTGAAAAGGAAGACAATGAGAAACCATAATTTCCATGCACTTACTCTTTTTTTCTATGAAAATAGACAAGTGATGAAATCCAAATTCACAAGTCTATAACACTAGAATTTCCAGGGAAAACCTTAGTTCTACAGAAGAGGGAAAATGATACGGAGTGTGTAGCATCTTATCTCCACGAAGGGAAGCAACTTCTGAGCAGTTGGTGGGGAGTGTGCATTTTGTCACATACCGCATAGTGATTAATTCCCAAAGTGGTCCGGGGGCAGTGTCAGCTTGAGGAGGCAATCTGGGATGCTGAGGAGTAAAACCTCTTATCAACCAAAACATTCTTAAGGGAAAGGAAACGAATTATTTTGAGATAGTACGTAAGGACTAGATTGCAAGCAAATACTCAGAGAAAAATAACAATATGCTAAATTCCTTTTAGAGATAGATAGGGGAATGGGTGTCGGGAGTGGTAAAGTACCTATTATTGATAACAACATTGCCAATTTATTAAAAGACTCAGAGGCCACTGAGAAGGGCCAAGTCAGAGTGCTGGTGGAGTTTGGATATGGGTAAAAATTATAGTTTCTCCAACAGTTTGTCATATTGAGAGAGTTCGCCTCTGAAACAAAATGGATATTACATGTATCCAAGACCACTTTCCTAAATATTTTCTCCTGTCCTCTGTCTTGCTCTGTTCACAAGGAGTAAGTTGCAAAGTGCGTTTCTGAAGAATGACTTCATGAGGCTATACCGGGTCTGATGAGGTTGCAAAGTCATCCTATAAAAAGTGCTACACACCTCACTGGTGAATATCCCTATGGTCACCTTCGAAGGACCCTCCTTGGGACCCTGATGCCTGTGCCTAGCCCACCCTTCAAAGCACTTTTGGAACTTTTTCTCTGGAATGGCCATCAGAGCTGTTGTTGTATTACCCTTGATGTCTTAAAGATGTCATCAGTATGACAATGCTCTTCTGTCGGTGTTTTCTTTATATTCGGGTAAAGAAAATAGCCACTGGGGGCCAGGTCAGTGGAGTAGGGAGGGTGATCCATATAGTTGTCTGTTTACCGGCTCAGAACTCCCCCCCAGACAGTGCCAAGTGAGCTGGTGCATTGTTGTGAGTAAGAGCCACACCTTCCACATGCGGTGATTTTCAGTTAAAATTTTCCTGTTTCTCCATTGATGTTTACTTGGTCTGCTAGTCTTCTCACACTCAGCCAATGTTTTTGACTTACAATTTGATGCAATTCTGCAATATTTTTGTCAGGTTTGCTCGTTACTGTCTACCTTGATCTCTCTTCATCAGTGATGCTTTCTCTCAGAAAAACATTTAATCCATTCGTACCTGCCATTTTCTCCATGACATTATCCCCATAAACTTGAACTGACATGTTTCTGATCTCACTTCCACTCTTGCCAAGTTTAACAAAAAATTTAATGTTTGTTTGTTGCTCCAGTTTAAGCTCTGACATTCTCACAACAGCACACATCTTCAGTTTCTGCCATGGCCTTGAAGGCGGACAGTTATGCTGCACAAAGCCAGTCTTGTTTGCCTTGACCCCAGTCTGTGGAAGAGAGAGCAGTCAAATCAGGCTGTCATGGAGGGGAAAGGTGAATGAGAGTGTCAGCCAGTCAAGTCTCCTTGGCACAGAGTAGGTACTTAATGTTTAATGAATGAATTTACAGATCAGATTAATGAAGAAATTACAGTTTTCAATTTACTGCTCAAGGTCATTGTCACTTCTTAGCTTTCCATGTCCCTCTCTTACCCAGTAAAAATAATTAATTTACTTAGTTTTTTAATTCATCTATTTAATAAGTCAGTTAATCTATCAGTCAACAAGTATTTATTCACTGCCTATTAAATGGTAAATGTTATGCTAGATGCAGCAAATAGAATTAGAAAAGTCATAATCATGATGAAAAGTATTCTTGGTTAAGTGCTCTTGATTAAAAGTCAGATAAGTAATAATAAATTCTAACAAAAAAGATGCTGATATGTGTACACTAAAAACTTGGAAGAGCAGGACTGCAAATTTCCAGGGCCAGTGTGTAATGAAATATATGGTCTTTTGTTTGAAAACTGTTAAGAATTTCAGGATGGTTACAGAGGGCATTAATCTAGGTCCTGTACTGCTGCCAAGATTGCATTCCCATGAAGCTAACCCTGCAAGGGAGAATTATCTGATTATTTATGTGCAGGATGTTTTTGAAAAGGCTGTGGGAATAAGTGGTATATGAGCTTTTTGAGAGATCAAGTTTGCTTGGCAAAGTTAAAATTGAATATAAATAAATAGAAATATTGTAGCCAAGAAACGGTAATTGTTTCAAAAGTTGATTAAGGGAGGAGAATAGAGTTGTCATTCTTGAGGGTGAAAAAGTAGATAAGGAGGTTGTCCTGACTGTCCTTTGACTGTGCTAAGTAACGTGAATAAATATCATAATAATATCTTCTTTCTATTTATTTTATTAAGGTTTAATTTACCTAAAAATGTATAAATCATAAGGATGCATCTTAATGACATTTGATATTTTTGATCACCACTTATATAAAGTGATAGAATATTTTGTCACCCCAAAATGTCTCACTGTTTCTTTTCGGTCAATAGCTCAATAACTGTTCTGATTTATATCACTATATATTATTTTTGTCTCTCTTGAACTTCATATGAATGAAATTATGCAGTCTGTACTCTTCTTTTGTACCCTGATTTAATCCTTACGATGATCCTATGAGAAAATTATTTTTGGCCCTACTTTTTATAGATGAGGAAATTGACACTCATAGCTATAGAATTGCATGTCAAGTAATGTCATGATTAACAAGTAGTAAAATTAAGGGTCAAAATGGATTCTTCCAACTTTAATTTCAAAAGAATTTTTTAAACTTTAAATTCTTAACATTTCTCCTTCCTTTTTTCCCCTAATTTTTCCTTTGTTTTAAGTCTCTCTCATGTTTTTTAATTGTTGCTTATTTGGGCATTTATGTGACAAAGTGACATTCTAGAATTCAAAAGTAATAGACCTGCAAAATTCCAAAAATAAAATTCCAAAACATTTAAAAACCTTAATACTTTCATTACTAAATATAATGACCTTTATCATGATCATACTACAACTATGAAGCTGAACATATTATTTCTGGGCTACTATGTACTAGTATATTCTTTCTTAGAAAAATTCGTTTAAAACACCAACAGAAAATAATTTTTAAAGAGAGATTTTTCAAGACCTTTTACTATTCATTTACTGAAACTCAATAACTAGGAATTTCTTACTTATAATAAGAAAAAATATATATACCTTTTGGTAGATAAATATATATATTTCAATCAAACCTGATTTTAATGTATTTTTGGTGGTGTCTTAGAAAATTACTCTGAATGTATCTTTTTATTGTTTGTATAGTTTCAGGTTTTTTGAAGTCTGTATTTTTAAATGTATGAAGAACTTTCTTTGGTTTTAACGCCTGGGGAAGAGAATCTCAGATATAGGGTACAGAGGAATTTTATATTAGTGAATGGAGAGAACAAGTAAAAGAAATGAAAACTGTAAAGATTGCATGCAATAAGATATATAAATATATATGGGGACATATAGGAGGGTTTTTAAGGAATAGCATTGAAGTAGAAAAGAAATAATTCTGATTTTTTTTTTGGTATAATGTCCATAATACCAAAAAAATCCAAAATTAAGTTCATGGAATTATCCTATTGTATTCAATAATGACATAATCAGGAGTGTTAGGAAAACATTTATACACACACACACACAATCAACACTATGTGTATAGACAGTGTTCTTCTTCACGTCTCATCTTTCAATATCAATTCTATTCCCCCTTCAATTAATGTTTATTTATTTCCACTAATGTTTATCCTTTACTTACTCCTTACTTGGATGTAACTCCTGAATTCATAACTTTTCATCTTATCCCGCATTTTATTATTAGTTAATGCTCAGTAATTACAGGATTATCTTGTCTAAATAGTAGTATAAAAATAATAAAATTTACTGCTCAGCTCAGGACACTGACAGTACCTAAACTTACGTTATTCAGAACAGCAACATTTCCTCAGAGTTCTTCAGAAAAAAATAATCCCACAGCAATCACCCAGTTAGCATGATATTCATTTTGTTTCTGACGTTGATGCTTCAAAAGTAAAAGCCATGTAAAATCAATAAAGCCACAGGTCTAGAGGTGACAGTTTTTAAATGAATTCTGTCTATTACACTCACTTACGGAATCTCTGTTATGACTCAGACCTAGGATTAGTGTTGGAAATGTCCTAAGGGAGATTATTGTGCCATTAATCGAACTTGTTGGAATTTCTATTTTCTCTAAATTGTCTTGCAGCCAAAGATTTCTCAGAAATGTATATTGAGATGAGAGACACCAAGTGCATACTTCATGTTCAAGTAACAAATTCACTTTGGAAAACAGCAATTTTCTGTTGTTGTTTCAACAAAGGAAACATGTCTTCTAAAAACTGATGTGTATAAAAACTACTCAGCATTTATTCAGTCATTCATTTATTCATTCAGAAAATGCGATTTCTACTAGGAACAGTTCCAGGCACTGGAGAGAACAAAAAAGGCAAATTCTGATTCTGTCATCATGAAATATATTAGAAGACGAAAATAACAATATCAGACAATGACAAATGATAGGAATATGTAACAGAGCAAGAACATAAGGAATGTCCCCAGGGAGTGTGTTGGATTGAGTAACTAGGAGACGAAGGCCCAGGGAGGTCTGAGCTAGGCGTGTCTGAGAAACAAAAGGATGTCTATATTTGTACCTCAAAATAGAGAAGACAACAAAATGATAGAGGAGAGATTGAATGTCCTCATAGTTGACTTGGCACTTTATTCCAATTGTAGTGGGGACATTAGGAGTAAGATTTTTAAACAATAACATTGAAGGAGAATAAAAATAAACCTGGTCTTCAGTGTCCAAAATATCACTGCTGTCAAGTAATGAATTCAGGAGGCAAGAGGTCAGAAAGGAAAACTGTTAGAATAGTGGTCTTCAGGCAATGAATGCCATCTCTGGGGGTCGTACTTCTAAGGGTAATCTGTGGCATGGATTATTTTAAGAAAGTCTATTTACACCTTCTCAACTTCCATATGTAGCCCTTTCTTTTCCTACATTGGTCTTTTCAAACATAATTTCTAAAAACTCTCTTTTTTTCACTTCCTCTTTCATATTTTTCAAAAGGAAGTTGGCCTTTTATCCATCCAGAATTTATTTTGGTACATTCCCCTGGTAAAACCCTTTGAAGACTAGACTGGGGGAAATTAGAAATATTGGTGTTAGAATTAAAAAAATAAATGACTCTACTTGTGGAATAACAAATCCTTTTACAACGCAATTGATTTCTAATTATTTTATTTAACAAGATTGTTAAAAGTATTTTCAGGTACATCACAATGAGATTGTTGGCGTATAAATAGATCCAATAATTCAGTAGCACTCCCATGACAAAACGTGCATTGTCCTTCTATGTATATGCTCAGATATAATGCTCAATGCTTACATCTACATGTATAAAAATAGAAAGAGTGTTAATTTTGAATCTTAAGTTGCTGAAAATATTTTATAAAATGTGTTAGGTTCTTAATTATCATCATCACCACAAGATAATGTTAACACATGGAGACTTACAATCACCAAGGGTTTTCTTTTTTTGCTTTTTACTGCTGTTTAGTATTTCTTTTTCTCTTAACTTTTTAATTTTTTAAATTTTTTAATTTTTTTGCAGTTTTTGGCCAGGGCCAAGTTTGAACCCACCACCTCTAGTATATGGGGCCCGCCCTACTCCTTTGAGCCCCAGGTGCCACCCTGTTTAGTATTTCATCAAGTGAATATACTACAGTCTGTCCATTAGCTGTTCAAGGACACTTGAGGGATTTTCAGTTCAAAGCTGGAAAATACTAAAAGTATTTTAAATTAATATATAAGTCCTTTTCTGGAAATACATATTCTTTTTTGTTTCTTGGGTTTTTTGTTTTGTTTTGTTTTGTTTTTGTTTTTTTGAGACAGAGTCTCACTGTCACCTTGGGTAGAGTGCCATGGCATCATTATAGCTCATAGCAACCTCAAAATACTGGGCTCTAGTGATCTTTCCTCAGCCTCTGGAGTAGCTGTGGCTACGGTTGCTGGCCACAAAGCCTGGCTAGTTTTTTTCTATTTTTAGTAAAGTAGAGGTCTTGCTCTTGCTCAGGCTGTTCTAGTCCTCCTGAGCTCAGACAATCTACCTACCTCAGGCTCCTAGAGTGCTAGAATTACAGGAATGAGCCACCATGCCTGGCTTTTCATTTCTATTATAAAAATTCTTCGGAGTGGAATTGCTGGGTTATATATAACTGCATATTTAACTTTACAGGAAGCTCCAAACGGAGATGTCTGTAGGTTGATGCTCTCACTAGCAATCTGTGGTGGTGCTGGTTGCTCTAATTCTCGCTTCTAGTACTTTCAGAAGTTTCAACTTTAGCCATTCTAGTAGATAGTGGTCATATTGCATTATTTTTAAATTTATATTTCCCTGATTACCACTGATATTGAGACTCCCTTCAATGGCCATATGTACACTTTATTTTATGAAGTGTCTGTTGAAATCCTTTGCCATTTTTTAAATGGGCTAGTTTTCTTTTTATTATTGAGTTGTAAAGATCTTTGTAATATTGAATTATTTTTATTTTAAAGTATGTGTATTAGAAATACTTTATTTTACTCTGTGGCTTTTTTTTTTTCATTTTGTTAAGGTGAAATTTTAAAAAACATAACATTTTAAATGAAAATCAATTTTTTATTTTTTTCTTTCCTGATTAATGTGTTTTGTGACCCAAGAAATCTTCGCCTATTTCAAGAATATAAAGATTTATCTCATGTTCTCTTAAAGAAATTTTGTTATGTATTTTTTAATGCTTAGTTCTTTGATAAATTTGAATTTGATTTTGTGTATGGTAGGCACTGAGGCCCAATTTTTTCCATAGTGGTGTTCCCAGTTTAATAACATTAGCATCTTTAGATTTAATTGCCATTTATGTGTGATCTATTTGGAGTTTTCTGCTCATTCCAAGTACCTCTATGTCTATTTTTTTTTTTTTTTTAGAGACAGAGTCTCACTTTGTCACCCTTGGTAGAGTGCCATGGCTTCACAGGTCACAGCAACCTCCAGCTCCTGGGCTTAGACGATTCTCTTGTCTCAGCCTCCCGAGTAAGTGGGACTACAGGCGCCCGCCACAACGCCGGCTATTTTTTTGTTGCAGTTCAGCTAGGGCCGGGTTTAAACTCACCACCCTCGGGACTGGCACCCTACTTACTGAGCTACAGGCACTGCCCTCTATGTCTTTTTTTTTAATCCAGAAAAAGCCACATTGTCTTCATTAAAATAGCTTTATGGTATATATAAAACTCTGAATTATGTTCTGAATTTTCAAAAAAAACTTTTTGATAATTTCTGTTTTTTTGCACTTATGTGTATGTATGTAATTCTTAAGACTCAGATGATCAATTTCTACAAAAAAGAAAGCATGAAATTTATAAGGGGCTGCACTGAATCTACAGATCATGCTGAGGAGAATTACCATTTGAACAATATTGAGTCTTCTGTTTATAAACATTGTGTATCACACTATTTATTTTAGCTTCTTTACTTTTTTTTAATTTATTTTTTTGAGATGGAGCCTCAAGCTGTCACCCTGGATAGAGTGCTGTGTCATCACAGCTCACATCAACCTCCAGTTCCTGGGCTCAAGTGAGTCTGTTGCCTCTGCCTCCCAAGTAGCTGGGACTACAGGCGCCCGCCACAACGCCCGACCGTTTTTTGGTTGCAGCCGTCATTGTTGTTTGGCAGGCTGAGGCTGGATTCAAACCCGCCAGCTCAGGTGTACGTGGCTGGTGCCTTAGCCTGTTGAGCCACAGGTGCCTAGCCAGCTTCTTTACTTTTTATCAGCAGTGCTTTGTTTTTTTCAGCATACAGGTCTGACATATATATGCTATATTAATCTCTGTATATTTTAAACTTTTAAGGCCTTAAAATGATTTAAAAATATAATTTCATTGTTCATTGATCATATGTTTAAATACAATTTTTTTTATTTTGAACTAGCATCCTATAGTATTGATAAACTGCCCTTTATTAGCCTTTTGTAGATTACTTGAAACTTATTATAAATATACATGATGTTTATCATCACATATATCTATCATTATCTCTGCTTATTCCTTGCCTAGAAATTATATATTAGTATAATCATTTCTTTCTTATGGTTATTATTTGCATAATGTATCTTTTTTAATCTTCCTCATTCTTTACATTGACAGTGCATTTCTTGAAGGCATTATATAGTTGCTTTGCTTTAAAAAAGTATTCTTATAGTATCTGAATTTTAATTAGCATGTTTAGACAATTCACATTTAATGTAATGATGGATAAATATGGGTTTGTGTACACCATCTTGCTATTGGGATTCTACTTATCTCATCCATTCTTTGTTCATTGTTCCTATCTTTGGATTTTTTGAATTACTTAAATATATTTTAGTTTTTCACTTTATCTCTTTTATTGGCTTATAAAACTGTATCTGTTTGTTTAATTTTATGGCCTTCATGTTAAAGTTTACAATATACATGATTAACTTGTCACACTCTCCCTTCAAATAGTTTTACACTAATTTATATGTAATAAAAAAAAATTCCAATAAGCCATTTTAATTATTTTTGTCGAGTATTTTATTTCAATATTTGATGTAAACCCAAGAATAGTCCTTTAAAATGTTTAATACTGGAAAAAATTATGTTTTCCCAAACATCCCACTATTTATTGTGTTCTCTGTTTCTTTATCCAAATTTCCATTTGTTATAATTGTCCTTCAGCATGCAAATTTTCTTTGAAAAGTCTCTTATTGCAACTCTAGTAGGACAAAATATGTTAACTTTTGTTTTCTGAAAACGTCTTTTTGACTTTAATTTTGAAAGATATTTTTTGGAAATAAAATATTTTATTCACAGGGATAGTTCATAGTTCTTCCGTTTAATTACTCTAACTTAGTCGTTTTGATATCATCTGGCTAGTATTTGGCCTAATAAAATTCCAGTGTTATTATTGTCTTTGTTTCATGAAATTCAACATATTTTTCCTATATATAATTGTGTTTACTTTTTAATCCAATTTTCTGATGATACAAAATAAATGAACATATTTTTGAGGTATAGATGATAATTTAATACATTTATCTAGATTATTACTCAAAATGCTTAAATTTTCTTTGTGCTAGAAACACTCAAATTATGCTCTCCTAATTATTTTGAAATAAATAATATAGTATTCCAAAGTATGGTCATCCCACTAATCTATTAAATACTCTTACTCATTCTGTTAAACTGCATATTTATAGCCCTTAACCAACCTCTCTTCATCCCTCGCCCCTAACCCTTCAAGCCTCTCATAGCCACCCATCTACTCTCTGTCCTCGTGAGATCCACCTCTTAGGCTCCTCCTACATGTGAGGGAGAACGTGTGGTGTTTGTCTTTCTGTGCTTTGCTTATTTCACTTAACTTAATAAACTCAAGTTCCTTTTATGTTACTACAAATGGCAGGATACCATTCATTTTTGTGGCTCAATAATATTCTACTGTGTATGTATACTACATTTTATTTATCCATTTACCTACTGATTGATTTCATATTTTGGCTCTAATAATAGGGGAGAGCAGATATCTTTTCCAAACAGTGATTTTTTTCCCCCCCAGTGGTAAGACAGAATTTATTTACAGAAAAGAATACAGAAAACACTAAAGCTACTGGTAGAAAGAGAGAGAGAACTCAAGTGGGGAGAGAAAAGCTCTCTCCGTTTCTGTCCCGGTCTTTCCCGTCTCCCCCTTTAAGCTTTTAGTCTCGGGGTATATATAGGTGTATGGGTTCCTTAGACAGGAAATGAATGAATACAGTCCCTTCTACTGGGGGCAAAGTGAATGAATGTATCAATGAACGAACACAGTCCCTTCCGATGGGGCAAAGTGAATGAATGTATCAATGAATGGACACAGTCCATTCATGGAATTGAGGCCTAGGAAATTCACATGAAATTGACCTAGGCATAGGAAATGGGGGTTCCACATTTAGTCCTAAGTGT
>CAUYON010097178.1:0-46110 GCA_963573935.1 Arctocebus calabarensis
AGCCACAGGCAAACCTACGTTTTTTTTTTTTTGAGACAGAGCCTCAAGCTGTCACCCTGGGTAGAGTGCTGTGGCATCACAGCTCACAGCAACCTCCAATTCCTGGGCTCAAGTGAGTCTCTTGTCTCTGCCTCCCAAGTAGCTGGGACTACAGGCGCCCGCCACAACGCCCGGCCATTTTTTGGTTGCAGCCGTCATTGTTGTTTGGCGGGCCCTGGGGCTGGATTCGAACCTGCCAGCTCAGGTGTATGTGGCTGGCGCCTTAGCCCGTTGAGCCACAGGCGCCGAGCCAAACCTACGTTTTTTTAATTGGACCTCCATTGCATGAGTGAGATTTATCACCCACAGCTCATACCACACTGCCCCCTTGGGCCCTTACCTTTGCCTGAGGTATGCGTCATTCCGATAGTACAATGAACATCTCTGGACCCAACCCAACTGTGAGAACATTGACGATAACTTCCGTCTCCCTCTGTCCACTCAGCCCCTGACTCAAGGTTCCTGCATCCTGAATTTTGAGTTATTCATTTTCTAGTTTTTAAGAATAGCCTCATCTCACACATGTGCCCCTTTAAAATCCCTTCATATCTAATATACAGATATATGGAGGGTGCCAAAAAAAGTATGCACAATTGAAGAAGGAAAAAACCTAAACTAAAATTGTAATACTCAATATAAACTAATAACAAAAGATGAATACAAGTCACATCGAGTACTTCTTATAATTGCAGAAGTCAAATATCACTTGAGTATTGCAAATTTAATACAGTATATGTCTTTTTGGTACCCTCTGCATCTATTCTGACAAAATATTCTATAATTTAGTTGCCTCTGGGCTTAGTGGAAGGAGTGTTGTGCTGCACAGAACCTGGGAACCCACTTTTTTCAGCCCTATGCTCTGGGTCACGTGCTACTCTGCCCCTCATCTGTGGGGTAGGAGGGTAGCAGTGCTGGGCATTGGTGATGACGGTGAGGGCAGGACAGCCATGTGCTTCTTGGCGGGGAAGTGATGGCTTCTAAAAGTGATGTTGGTGCCTCCCTGACCCCCCTCCCCCCCAGGCTCGGAGCAGTCCCTGAGCACCCGGAGTCCAGCCAGTACCTGGGCATATGTCCAGCAGCTGAAGGTCATCAACAATCAGCGGGAACTCTCCCGCCTCTCCCGGGAGCTGGAGCCATGAGGAAGGGGCTGGGACTGGAGCAGGCACTTCCCGCCAGGAAAGCCAGGGCACACCGGCCAAGAGGCCTGCAGGCTGGCTGCAGCTGGGCAGGGCTCTCCGCGGAGTGCACTCGAGGCCCTGGAGTGGGCGGCGTGGAGGCAGCTGTCCCCGTGATGACTGGCAAGCTGGGGAGGACCTCAGCGTGGACCCAAGCTGGGCTCAAGGCTAAGGAACGGGGACAGAGAGGCCCTGGGAGTGGGTGGGAGAGCCGGGGCAGGCGCTGGGACTGTGCGTTCAACAGAGAGCTCTCCACACCAGCTCTCCAGACTCCGTGCTTCTGGTTCTGTTGTCCAGCCGTGTGAGGCCCCTGTGGTTTGTTTGCACAGTGGGCAGAGAGAGACTGCATGTGTGTGGCATGTGTGTGGCAAGGACAAAGGCCTGGGATACGGAGGGCTGCGGGGGCGGGGCGTCTTGTTTTTCTTTCCAGAGCCTGAGATAAACAGCTGGGTGTGGGCAGGGCCGCAGCAGGGAGGGTGGTCCCTGAGGAACTTTATTGTTACCATCAGTTGACAAAGTATGTGTGTTCTGAGGCCAGCCACAGGGCGTGTGACCCTGAGGAGCAACCTCACCGCCCCCACCACCACACAGTGTGGTCTCTGTGACCAAGGAAGGCACCAAAGTGCCTGCAGCCCTGGCCTCAGGGCAGGCTGGAGCCAGCTGCCCTCCACGGTGGTCTGATAGGACTGGTCCAGTCCACGTGCAATTGACATCGCTCATCTTCTTCCTCCTGACCCCCATCCCTGACCCATGCCCTTGAGCACATCCTGGCCCTTTGGGTGGTGTTTATGCTGACTGGGGTAGGGGGGACAGGGTTCAAGGGGTGAGGTGTGTGTCTAGTGATAGAGAAGATGCTGAGGCCCAATGGACTCCCAGGAAATCAAGATTTATCGGCAGGGATGACAATGGTCCCAGCAAGCTCTGTTAGCATGAAGTCCTCTCTTTCCTGCCCTACAGCACATCCCCTAGGACCCAGCTGCTGCCAGGACCACTCCTGCTGAGCTGTGGGTGGGTCTCTGCCCTCCTTGGTCTCCATTGCCTCAGAGGCAGGAGGTGCATTGTCTGGCCTGAGAAACCTCAGGCCCCGGCTTGCTCTTTGAGTAGGTCTGGAGGCAGCAGGCCCACACTTGGAAAGAGAGGAGGTGCTGGGGCGGCCCCTCGCCTGCTCAGCACACACCCCTACCTCCTCTCACCTCTATACTGCCAGACAACTTGGCCTGTGGCAGTTGTGGACACACACGCCAGTGGCCAGAGCCCTTGGCTATAACTGGGATTATACCTCACGTTTCTAAGCGAATCTTTTTTTTTTCCTAAGAGAATCTGAGCAACTCAGTGGACAATTCCCTGCCTTCTTTTCTCCCTCTGTAACTGGGGATGATGACCGTGACCCATCTCTTAGTGACTAATCAGGGAATGAATCCACAGCTCCTGCCTCTGCACAGGGGTGATGGCCATGGCAGCCCCATGTCCAGGCCTGGTGGAGCAGAAGCCAGGGTAGCCAAACCAGTTCCCTCTCTGCAGGGATGGAGGATCACGGGGAAGGGAAGCTTCTAGATATGAGCCATTAGGACAGGAGGCCCAAGCCTAGGTGAGTCAGAGTCCAAGGCCTTTCTTCTCTTTTAAACGCATTGTCTGTCAGCATCTCACGAAGGCCTGAGCAGCCGGGCCCTATGCCATCCATTCAGGATGCCTGGCCTCTGCCTGGCCCAGCCCCATCACCCACAGAAGCCAAGTGAGAAGGGGTTGGTGCTGTCCACCAGCATTTCTCTCCTCTCCGGCCACACCTATGTCCTGGTGGAACTGGCTGCGTGAGGGCCTCCCTTCTGCCCTGGGCTGGCCTGCCACCTCCCAGCTGCCTCGGGCTCTTGGATAGTACACCTCGTTGGGAAAGGCACAGGAGAATTGTGCCCAGGGCAGGCGAGAGGACACAGACTCTGGGAGGAGGAAAAGCTGAGGCCCAGGGCACCCCCAGAGGATAGGAGGCCCAGGAGGAGGTGAAGAGCCATGTTAGGGTGGTCTCAGGTTGGACAGCTGTGCAGCCTCCTATTTCCACCACTGCCCAGGCATGGGGAGGCCGGGTTCATCCCCTCGGGTTCCCTAGCAACTCAGGCTATGTGGAGGGCTCCCATTTTGAACCCCAGCTTCAGGATGGCCACGATGGGAGGAGGTTGGGCTGCTGAGAGGAGGATGTGAGGGAAGGGAGTGTGGCCTGCGGTCAGTCCTTTAAAGTTCTCCGTCACCTAAAAGGCTAAGCAGAGGGAATGGGTGTGTCCCCCTTGCCTTTATCTCTTCTATGAAGGCCCTGGGCTGGCTGGGGCCAGGTTGGGGCCTTTCTGTGGGTGTGCACCAGGAGGATCCTGCTCTCAGCAGAAGGGGTGGGCTGTCTGGGGAGCCAGGACCCCTCGGGCTGCTCCAGCTCCTCTTCCCTCTTTCCCTGGCCTCGTCTGAGCAGGACAGACCCCTGCCCCTCCATTCAGCACTGAGTCAGGGCCGGGTGGACGGCTAGCTGCTGGGGAGTGGGGCCTGACAGCACTGGCCTCTGGCGGCTCTGCTTTCCACAGTAACAGGATTCATCATGATCATAGTTGGTTAATATTTAGTGTTTTCATCCTTTGTCATCATCACCTTTATACATTGTATCTTTACCCTGATATAGATACCACAGGTATTTTTACTCTTGTTTTACAGTAGAAGAAACTGAGGCACAAGAAGGTTTGCCTACAGTCACATAACTGCTTAGTAACAGGGTGGGCAAATGAGGTAACTGGATGTGTATCAGTGACACCCTGTCCTCATGCCTCCAGCACACCCCATGACAGCTCCCTGAACCCCAACACTTTCTTCTCTTGTAAAAATAGACTCAGGCATAGAAATTCCTTCTCTCTCTCTGTTCCCATGTTCCTTCAGTTTTAAATATTTACTATGGGCCCTGTGAGGGCTCTGAATCAGGCAGTCCTAGCCCCTGTGGAGCCAGCCACCCAGCCAGGCAGACAAGAGTCCATCAGAAGGGGAAGATGTGGGGAGAAGCCAGGGTGAAGCGTGGGGTATGGAGTCTCACCCCCGAACACTGAGGTCGGGAGCTGCTCCTATATTGGAACACATGTCCACAGCTCAGCTGACCCCCATCCTGCACGCCAGCCTGCATAGCTCTGCCTCCCAGCAATGGGGGTGCTCGCCCCTCATCACTAGCATAAACCACATGGGTATCAGGTATAGCAGCTGGTGGCTGGAGCAAATTCTGACCTGGAAACTGTCCTTAATTCCTCTCTTCCTTCCATGGACCTATAGCCAGAAAGTACACATGTTTCCAAAATACATCCTTATACCATGACCTGTCCTCAAAGTTTTGAGCTTCTCACATATCTGCCAGGGCCTGCCCTAAGTGTCTTTTCAGGCCTTTCTGCCTCTGCCAATTCAGGCATTGTCTCTCAGACTCTGGCCATTTCCAGACCCCATCTGTAACCCTCCTGCAGCCTAGCCAGATGGCAGCCGAGTGTGGGGGGGTCTGTGGCCCAGAGCCTGGGCAACTGCTGCACCTCTCAGGGATGATGAAACTCATCTCTCTGAGAAGCCCAGTCTGATTCAGCTGTGCTGTGAGAGCGTCTTCTCTCCCATGCCTGGGGGCCTACCTGGAGCAGGTGGTTGGGGCAGAAGGTAGGACATGGAGGAAGAGACCTGGTAACCCCCCAGAAGGGAGAAGGCTGACCTCAGAGCCTATACCCACTTTCCGTGTTGGGAGACGTGGGGTTCTGGTTGCGGGTACAGACTCTAAGCAGGGTGGCCCCTGGAGCAGGGAGCCAGATGTGTAAGGCCTCACTCTGCTTCGTTCTGTCACAATCTTAGCCCTTGGAAGGAGCTTGGGGTCTTGGTTTGCTCACTGGGGTGTATGTGAGTTGTGGACAGCTAGGGCTGTTCTGAGTTGCTGAGTAGAGGGCCATGCAGGTTTTGCAGGCAGTTAGGGGACCCTACCCAGCAGATGAATGGAGAGAGGGTGCCTTTTTGCTGGAGTCTTGTCAGCAAGACACTTTAAGTCTACTTAACCACCCAGAAAAGTGTCCTGTTAACCAGAGCTTATGGCAGCACAGGTGTCCTATGGGTGGGCAGAGGGAACCTCAGTCTCTCAGCAGCCACATAGCCTCGGGCAAGCCCCTTCCTCTCCCTGGGGCTCAGTTTCCTCATTTATAAACAGGGATTAGCACTAAGTCTTTGGGGGATTTTTTCCTGCCCTTCATGTCTAGGACTTTGTCAGCTCAGGCTGTCAAAAGGGAAGAGGGCCCAGTCCCCTCCACACATCTTCCCAGCCGTGGCCTCCAGCCAGACTGCTCACAGGAGGCACAGTCAGCTGCAAATAGTTTTAGTAGAAGGGTTCTCAGCGCTCCCTACCCTGAAATTGCTCCCTGCAGCCTGCCTGAGTGCAGGGCAGCTTGCTTTCTATTCCTTGAGTTTGAGTTGACTCTAGAAGGCCCACGTTATGTACATCCATAACTTAGGAAAATTCTAATGGCCCAATGGTTCCTCTAATTAATATTTCTAATGGTCATTTTAAGAAGAAAAGCAGGACAGGAGAGCCCCGAGGCAATGGCATGGTCAGGTGGCAAGATGTTGGTAGGGGCGCTGGGAAGCAAGGGCACCCCAGGGTGGGAATCACAGGGAGAGGCCACTTCCACATGCTCAGCTTTGCTGGGGCTGAGCTTCCAAGGGATCAGCCTGTGTGCTGGAGAGAGGCTGCCGTGCTGCCGGACTCTGGTGGCCCACGGAGGAGGGAGCCATCTCTGTTCCTCCTCTTCTCTCGTTCTTGGCTTCACACCAGGCAGTGTGATAATCTCATGAAATAGAGCACAAGGCTTGGGACACTGAGCCGCGGGGCTGGTGCCCACTGCAGCTCTTAGCTTCCCGTGGAGCAAGGCGCAGCTCCTCCAGATGCAGAAAACAGTGCTTGGGGACCACACCAGGGAGTTAGCTGGTGCAGCACATCCGAGTGCCATCCCCCAGACTTGAAGATACTGAGAGTGCACATTTTTAAAATTTAAATTTATTTTGAAATTATAAAAGAAATAGCACCTCATGGAGATTTTAGAGAAGTTTTCACCTTCTCATGCATTGCTCTGTTTTTTTGTTTTTTGTTTTAGAGACAGAGTCTCACTTCATCACCCTCAGTAGAGTGCCATGGGGTCACAGCTCACAGCAACCTCCAGCTCTTGGGCTTAAGTGATTCTCTTGCCTCAGTCTCCCAAGTAGCTGGGACTATAGGCGCCCACCACAACACTTGGCTACTTTTTGTTGTAGTTTAGCCAGGGCCAGGTTTGAACCTACCACCCTCAGTATATGGGGCCGGTGCCCTGCTCACTGAGCCACAGGCGCTGCCCTGTCTCTGTTTTAAATATCTTTTTTTTTTTTTTTCAAGAAGGCCTTTCCTGTCTCGGCGCCTGTGGCTCAGCGGGCTGAGGCGCCAGCCATGTACACCTGAGCTGGCGGGTTCGAATCCAGCCCAGGCCCGCCAAACAACAATGACGGCTGCAACCAAAAAATGGCCGGGCGTTGTGGCAGGCACCTGTGGTCCCAGCTACTTGGGAGGCGGAGGCAAGAGACTCGCTTGAGCCCAGGAATTAGAGGTTGCTGTGAGCTGTGATGCCATAGCATTCTATCCAGGGTGACAGCTTGAGGCTCTGTCTCAAAAAAAAAGAGGCCTTTCCTGACCATCCTATCTAAATTAGGCCCTATGTGGTGCCTATTTTTTTTTTTTTTTTAAACAGGCTCTTTTCTGCTCTTGGAATATGCTGGGCACTGTTCTAAAAGCCACTCTCAAGTTTTGGACTGCTTGAGTTAATATGACAAGTTTTTTTGTTTGTTTGTTTTGTTTTTTGAGACAGAACCTCAAGCTGTCACCCTGGATAGAGTGCTGTGGCATCACAGCCCACAGCAACCTCCAATTCCCGGGCTCAAGTGAGTTTCCTGCCTCTGCCTCCCAAGTAGCTGGGACTACAGGCGCCTGCCACAACGCCGGGCCATTTTTTTTTGGTTGCAGCCGTCATTATTGTTTGGCGGCCGGGGCTGGATTTGAACCCACCAGCTCAGGTGTACGTGGCTGGCGCCTTAGCCCGTTGAGCCACAGGTGCCAAGCCAATACGACAAGTATTAATTCAGGAGATCTTCAAAGCAGCCCTGTAAGGCACTCGGTAAACTGGGGCACAGAGAGTCAGAGCACTTGCCCAGGGTAGTGGAGCTGTTGACTGGCAGAGCGGGATCCGCCCCCAGGCGGTCCAGCTGTAGGATCGATGGTCTCAGCTCTGTGCCCTGCTCTGGTTGCAGCTATGAATGCACATCGCTGTGGTCTTCCTTTCCCTCCAGATACTGAGTCCATGCCCTTATGTCCACTTTGCTTAGCACTATGTCTGGCACATAGTGGCACTCAACAACTACATGTCAGCTGAATGAATGACTGAGAAGGGGATAAATTTCCCATAATCTACCTACCTTCGTACGGTAATGATGATAATTTTGGCAGATTGTAGATTTTCAAATCATGGGTCAGAAACTGCTCCTGCCAGTTCTGATATCCTCCTGTCATCTTTGAGGGCAGAACAGCTGCCTGCCCACACCCTTGGGGGAAGAGCTGGCCCAGGTACCTCATGTCACCCTGTGTCCAGCTCCCGCTCAGCCTCGGGCATGGCTCCCTCTCTTAATCTCGCCCTTGCTCACACCTCCCTTGTCTCTGGCCTCCTTATCTCTGTCTGCCTGTCTCCTCCACCTTCTTTGTTCCCATTGTGCCTGCAGACATAGTCCAAAGCCAGTGGAGTCTGAGGACGTGCAATAGTAATTTTATTTTATTATCACAGTCAGGCAGTGTACAATAAACATTAGCACAGCTGGCAAAAGCGTAGGTAGGCGGTCACTTTGGAATCCTAAAAAGGCAGGATGAAGGAAGTTGAGTTATCTGTTACCTTGTGGATTCAGAAACTGCTGGTGGCTGCCCCTTTGCAGTGGCAGAGCTAAGGGTTTAGGTCTCCCTGAATTTCCATTAGGCCCAAATAAACAATATAGCTAAAAATGGTGTGTTTGCTATGAAAACACAACTTTGGGATGAGTTCCTAGACCCCAATCCACTCACTGTCTGCAAGCCTTCCCCCGAATGCCGGTGCCACTGCAACTCCTGGGGGAGCCATCTGCCCTCCACTGTTCTGCTAATCATCTCCACTCCAGCCTTTAATAACAAGTAGGGCCAGAAGGCCAACCAGGTCCCTACTCATTCCTGACTGATCACTGCTGGCTCCAGGCTTCTGTGGGCAGTTTTCTAAGACATAAGATGACAATGCAAAGCAGCTGAAGGAACTTCAGAGGTGAGCTGAGAAAATACTCTGTCCGGAGGAAAAGCTATATGACAGTGCAGGGGTTTACTGCCGCCATGTTGGCAGCAACGGCTCTATCACAGGTGGCTCAAAGGCACACGGGACAAATGCCAAAAACGAAGTCATGGGCCAGACAATCCTGTGGCTGGACAGAGGAGGCCAGGCTTTGTGGGAGGATGGATTTGCCCTGGGGTTGGAGGCTGAGTAGGAGATAGACAGCTGAGCAGGTAGGGTGGGGAGAGGGCGTTCCAGGCTGAGGGCTGGCATGCCATGGGTGTGGCCTGCAGAACCGGGAACATGGCCCGGGACTCTGATGAGTGGGCCCGGATGGCAGGTCCGACAGAGATGGCAGGTCCAACAGAGATGTCAGAGTAACAGCAAGCGTGATGCTGGATGTCAGGACTGGCCACACCCTCAGACAAAAGCCAGGGCACACAGACGTGGTGTGCGGCACACAAACACTGTGGGGAAAGAAATCACACATGGAGCCATTTCTAAGACACATTCAGTGAGATCAGATGTGGGTGACCATCACCAGCCACTCTCCTGGGGCCTGGGCAGCACTCCCAGTTTACAGTGGGACAGAGGCTGGAAATCCAGCATCTTAAGGTTCCAGAGTCCCTCTGGGAGGTGAGTACAGGCCTCATCTGTGCTGGGCAGGCTGCAGAATCCTTCCAGGCTCAAGTTCTCTGCTGAAATGACTTGGCCTTGGTTTCGCAGGAGGACTGGTCTAGGCGGGTGTCCTCTGTGGTAGTCCCCTGAGCCAGTCTCTCTCATTGCCCTATGATCCTAGCAGCCCCCAGACCATCTGTGGCGGCCTAGAGATGAGTGGGGCCTAATTCAAACAATGGCCTAATGCGGGGGCTTATCTGGCCTCTGTCCCGCCAGAATAGTCCAGTCAGCTCCAAGAAGGTTTTTTCAGCCTGGCCTGAGCCCTGCTAGTCCAATAACAGCGTAGCACCTGGCATATAGTGAGCACTCAATGAACTATTGGCCAATGTGATTTTCATTCCCTGCCTCTCCAGCAGCTAACTGCCTCCTGGCAGCTTCACCCTCTTTCCCGCCCTCCAAACCTCCGTGGAGGCCACAACAGCAGCATCCATTAGTTTTCTCATCGTTGGGGATCCTGCCCACCATGCATCTCCCACAACCCTCTCCCTGACCAGCTCTCTGGGACCCAGCCTAGTGGGACTCCCACTTTGCTGGCTGGTCCCCACTGTGCTCCTAGGGAAGCTTGCAGAGTGGAATGCCAATGTGAGTACCTAACTAGGGGAGAACCAGGAGGAGGAGCAGCAGGGTGTCTCCATCCAGGACAGCAGGGAAGAGAAAACTGTTTGAAATACATTTGAATGTATCTGTGTGAATATGTATGGAAGTTGAAGTTTATAAGGCATTTTTACATAAATGTATTGATGAATGTTCATTTGTTGACTTAATGGATTTTTTTCTTGTTATCTACTTTTGCTCATGTCAGCATTTCTTGGGTTATAGAACCCTGGGGTTTAGGAACCAGATCTATGAAGAGGGGGCATGAATGAGCATCCTGGACAGTGTGTGACCTAATCCCCCCACCCCAGCATCAGGGGCATTGATTGAAGTGGAGGTAGGAAAACCATTTCGACAACCCCAAGGACTATTTAGGGAGTTATAGCATCAAATGAGAAATGGCACTGGAGGACCACTGAGACGAATTCCGATGAATCTGAATCCCTTTGCATAGTAACCCAGGCATGATTAAGTGGTGGTTGAAAGGGTGATGATTATGTCAGTGGGGCACCCAGTGCTTACAAGGATGCCCTCTGGTCAGGTGAACCGGAATCTAAAGCATTGCTTCATAACTTAATGACTGTGTGCTTCTGGGCACATCTCCTAGCCTTCGATGCCTCAGTTTCCTCATCTGTAAAATGAAGATAACAATAGTACTCATTAAGGTTGAGTAAACATCGAGGTAACACACACACTTGGTGTGTGACGCGTGGGAGTGCTGAGTCAGTGTTGGTGGGGGTTGTTCTGGTGATCCTCCTTTCTGATGAAACATTTGGGTTCTCAGACAATCCATCTGCCTTTATGGGGGTCAGTCTCAACTGTCTTACTCAGCTCCTACCTTGCTCCTGACCCAAAATTCCCTTGATGGAGGGAAGAGCTCCTGCCCCTAAATCTCCATCCTGTGGTCAGCTCAGCTGGGCATCAGGGGAGCTTGGTCGGGCGGTGCTCCGCTCTTGCTCTGACAGCCTGCCTCTGGCCAGGGTCCGTCCAGCTGGGCACTTGAAAGGGATAGACCACACAATTCCAAACTCTGAGCATCATTGCTTCCTAGCCTAGCCAGTGACACCCTCGTGACCTGCCAGGAGGTGTAGATGGCGGGGAGGATGATGCTTCTGACTGGCGGTGGCTCAGCAGCCTGCTTTTAGGTTGTGCAAATGAAACTTATGCAAATCAAGTAACCATTTCTGCTCTCACTCCCTTTAACCAGCCAGCTTCCTTCCGGGAGAGCAGGGCCAGGCCCACTCCTCACCTGTGCTTCTGGTGGGAAGCTCTCGCAAGGCTGGCTTATTCTAGGCTTGTCCTTCATCCTGGAGGCCCCACATTCGGTCTCATTTCCACATAGCAAACGGTTGGAGGAGTCTCCTCAACTCAACAGTAACTACTTGTCCTGGTCTGTGGGCAGGAAACCTCAAAATTAAAGTCTGAAAAGTTGGAAGGGATTGCCACATCCGACCCCATCATTTCACAGGCAAGAAAGCTGAAGGCCAGAGAGAGGAAAAAGCTTCTCCTGTTAAAGTACAGTGGGCAAAGACGGGCTGTACTCCTTTGCCTCCAGAAAACAATCACTCATAGAGTGGTCTACATTGTTCATCAATTTTGCCTTTTATCAGATAGTTTTTGATAGCTTTCTTTTTTTAGAGACAGAGTCTCACTTTATCGCCCTTGGTAGAGTGCCATGGCGTCACACAGCTCACAGCAACCTCCAACTCCTGGGCTTAGGCGATTCTCTTGCCTCAGCTTCCCAAGTAGCTGGGACTACAGGGGCCCACCACAACGCTTGGCTATTTTTTTTTTCTTTGTTGCAGTTTGGCTGGGACTGGGTTTGAACCTGCCATCCTCAGTACATGGGGCCGGAGCCCTACTCACTCAGCCATAGGCGCCGCCCTGAACGCTTTCTTTTTGTGAGAGGGCTGAGAATCCCCAGGCAGTGTTCTTTCTGGAAAAGTGCATTTTACTTAGCAGGTTTTACCTTTATTATGAGGGCAAAACTTGAAAACCACAGGAAGCTGCTCCTCTTTTGGAGGACTTGGAAACAGAAGAGCCCTGAGGAGCTCCCTCTGTCCCTGAGGAGGAGTCCCCAAAAGAAAAGGCACAAGTGACAGATGAAGGGAAATGGGACCTTGGGCTCCCAGGAGGGGAAGAGTCATCCTTTGGTGCCTTGAAGAGGCCTCTTGCCCTTTGCCTGGGAGAACCTGAAACATGTAGATTTGAGATGCTGATTTAGAAAGAGTCATTTGCCTAATAGATTAGGTGAGTTAGCAATGTTGGGCTTGATGGTAACAAGAACAGCCCTCATTTCTGACCCAGACTTCCTATGTCTCCCTGTCTAACGACCCCAACCCTTGCTTGGACACTTACTCTTTGTCAGACTTGGAATGATCACCTTTCTCCGTGCCAGAGTCATGCCAAGCACCAAGAATTTAAAGAGGAAGCCTGCTATGGCTCCTAGGAAGGTCAGGTCTGAGGTTTGTAAGTAGGTTGGCGTTTGGTGGGGATCACCCAAAGATGAACCCATGGGTGTCCCTAATTTGGACAAAGAACGTCTCAAACTAAGCCCATTTTTCCATGCCTGCCCCCTTGAATGACCTATTTTCTAGCTACAAACAGCTAGTGTTACCTGTTCCAAACATCTGGCATTACCTGCCTTCTTAGTCACCTTCCCTCTGGCTTCAAACAGCTGTAGGGCCCCACCTCCTCTCCACCTTCTATCCATCTGGGGTCCCTCCCTCCCCTTTTTCTTCCTGGAAGGATCTGGAGACACCAGATCCACAAGTCCTGATGTCTTTAAAAGGATCAGCCTGTGGAATAAGGCTCATTTGAGAGCTGTGACATTCATTTTGACTCCAGTGAAAGTCCAACAGCCACTCCACTTCTGGCCTCCAACGGGCACCATGAGGGTCTATATCCCCCTGATAGTGACGGTTTTCTGTGGTTTGGCCTGGGCTGGTAAGTCACTGTCTGGTGGGCATGGGAGTGGAGGTGGGTAGGGGACTTTCCTAAAGAAGCAGAGAGTTGGGGAACTTGGCAGAGGGTAGGGAGACAGGGAGGGTGAGCTCTCCTAAAGCTGTGGAGCACTGTCGGCCTGCTCCTGTCGGAGGGTGCAGGGCTTGTCCCTGGAGAGGGCGGGATGGTGTGGAGGGAATTCCAGGGCCGAAGGACTGAATTCATGGAAACTCCTTCTTGACACCTTGGAGGGTCAGTCCCAACATCTCTTAGTCCAGCTGGGCTTTTTAATCTCACTGAAGTTTTATGTTCTGGGGCCACCATATGATAGAAAGTGGGGCTAGGGTCTGCTGGGTTTGAGTAGCCTGACTGCCTTTGGTCATTTCCTCTGCTGTCCGGTGACATGTAAGGTTATCTGGGCGTGACCTATATATTTTTTTAGAGACAGAGTCTCACTTTGTCATCCTCGGTAGAGTGCTGTGGCGTCACAGCTCACAGCAACCTCTAGCTCTTGGGCTTAGGTGATTCTCTTGCCTCAGTCTCCCAAGTAGCTGAGACTACAGGTGCCCGCCACAACACCTGGCTATTTTTTTGTTGTAGTATGGCTGGGGCCAGGTTTGAACTCACCACCCTCGGTATATGGAAAAGTACCCTACTCACTGAGCCACAGGCGCCACCCTGGGTGTGACCTCTCATAGGAGATGGGCAGGCTCAGGATGAAACCAGAAGGCCCCTCACTAGGAGCCATGTCCCATCAGGGGCTATACAAGTGGCCAGATGGAAGGGTCTTTGCCCTAGTGTTAAAAGTTCGAGAAAGAAGAGAAGGGACCTGGCCACAGTTACAATGGTGCAGGGATGGATGGGACAGGAGCACTTTCCTGTTTAGTGATTGTGCAAAATACAGTGCTGATGTGTTAATTGGTGCCTATTGGCTGGCTAGGAAGGAGTAACAAGGGAGTGGGCCTAGCTGAAGAGTGTGGGAGGATGGAATCAGAGCTGGATGCCTGTTCCACCACCGAGATTGTTCTCTTATGGGACCGTTGTAAGGATTAAGTCAGGTAAAACATGAGAAGTACCTGGCATGAGTGAGAGCTCAGTGACTGGAACTTCAGTTATGATTGTGATGGCAAATATTTCTACAAGAACTCCCTCTTGGGGCATTTCCAATCAGGTTGTGGATAAAGATACCCCTAATGGGATTCCTGCATGGAAAGCCCTTGAAGGAAAAAGCTGTCCCCAGGCCTCCCAACTCTGGAAATAGCTCTGCCTGGGCTCTGGGTGCTAGAGAGGCCATGGGGGAGATTGAGGGAGGGTGAGAAGCCTCTAGCCTCAGACCTGTTGGTGTGGAGAAAGGAGAACCAGGTGAGGGCCTTGCATGGAGGAGTTACCAGTGAGCCTGGGATATCCCAGCCTCAGGAGAGGAGGGCACCTTCAGACATTTGGCCCCGGTGGGACCCTCTGAGGGCAGAGGCAACAGTGGCTTCGGAAGTGTAGGTGGATGGCCAAGTGCAGACCTATAATCCTAACACCATGGGAGGCTGAGGCAAGAGGATTGCTCCAGGCCAGGAGTTTGAGACCACTCTGGGTAATAGAGTGAGACACCCCTCTACGAACAATTTTAAAAATTAGTTGGGCATAGTGGCATGTGCTTATATTCTTAGCATCTCAGAAGGCTGAGGCAGGAAGATTTCTGGGTTTCTTGATTCTAGGAGTTCAAGGCTGCAATTATAGGACTATTCCAGCTTGGGTGACAGAGTGAGACACCCTGTCTCTAAAACACACACACACACACACACAAAGAAGTGTAGGCAGAGCCCTTGCTGCTGGGCGTGAGAGCACTGATCTAATCCAGCTGTAGGTAGGGCAGGGTGTAAGGCCCAAGTAGGTTAGGAAGAGGCTCTGTTCTTGTGTACACTATCCAACATCTCAGGGCTTAGATGCAGGAATATGAATCATATGGGGAGTCATTGCCAGCCTCAGCTCCTCTTTTATGATCTGGATGCCTGGAGAGGGCCTTGGCTTCTTGGTTGTGAATGGAGGCAGGAAGCTGGTCCTGGAGGTGAGGTTCTTTGGTGGACTAGGTCTCCATGGGAAAAGCATCTGGGACTCCTGAGCAGCCCAGGTGCAGAGTGCTCCAGCCATTAGAGGGGGTGAGGGCTGGCATACAGGGACACTGTCCACTCAGGCTTGGGACCGAGCTTTCTGGGGTGCCAGGAAGGATAGGGAGTAATGTTCTGGCACACTGAAGTCTTAGAGGATGAAGAGAAATTTAGAACTTCCTGACAGTGGGAAGGACCTAAGCTCTTCATGGGGAATGGAGGGAGAATCTAAACCTAGGAGGGGGAAGGCCCAGATGAAGAAAGGCAGAGAGAGCCAGAGAGGCGAGGCGGAGGGACGAGGGGCCGCAGGTTGCTGAAACAGTGATTCAGGCGCCTGGCTTGGGGAGTGAGGCTTGCATAGAATGTCTGTGTCAACAGGAGGCGTGGGGTGGGAGTACTGGAGTGAGTAGTCAGGGTGAGTCGTCATCTGAGTGTCCCTAGAACAGCCCAGCAAGGTGCCTCTGAGGAAAAGTCCCTTCCACCCCTGCCCGCCCACCTTCAAATCCCAAGGTCACCTTGAAGCAGACCAAGTTTACAGAGAAATGCAAGGAACACATGGCATGAAGCTCTTGTTGGAGACAATGTTCTTGAACAGAGATGAAAAGTCCCCCGAGTGGGCTGGTGGGAGTGCTTTCTGAACTGTGCAGCTGACCATTCACTTGTAATGCTTCTCAACTGATGCCAGCTGCTGGAATGGAATGAATTCTTTCCTTCAACTCTGCTGATTTGGCTCATTAAAAACATTGCCCTGGTTTGTCTGAATTCTCTTCCTTTGAATTCTGGGTGTACTGCCAGCAGACTGAGCAGCTGAAGGGATGAAAATTTCTCCTTAAGATTTTTGCATTCAGGTTCCAAGGGAGCATGATTTAAGATTCAGGAGGAGTTCCTGAATCTTAGGAACAAGTGACTGTGGACCTGGTCCTTTTAGGGAAGAACCACTGAACCAAAGGCCTGCCTCCCTGGCTGCTTTGGGGGCCTTGTAGACAATGTGAGGTTAACCTGGGTTAACCTTGACCTGATACCTTTCTGATGCAAAGCATACAGACCCACAGTGATGATGTCATCAGCAACAAGGATGCACTGACAACCCATTCCAAGGGATAGTCCAGCTGAAACCCAGAGAAGGAGTCAACGAAATGCAGTATGTCGACAGGGCCACTCCACAGAGAAAACTGCTCCAGCCCGTCTGAACGCTCACTACTTTGAGGATGGACATGCAATATCCAAGTGTTTATTTACCTAACAAATATTTACATGGCGCTGCTATGTGCTGGGATGTACTAAGTGCTTTACAAATATTAACTCATTTAATTCTTATAAATCTTCTATAAGATAGGCTCCCTTATTATTCCACTTTTACAGATAAGAAAACCGAGGTACAGGAGGTTAAATAACTTGCCCAAGATCATGTAGTTAGACAGCAGCAGAACCAGAATTCCAGCCTTAAGCAGTTTGGTGCCAGAGACCAGGTTCTTAACCTCTCTGCTATGCCGTCTCTCATTAGCACAAGACAAAACCTAATCCCAGAATCCAAACCAGTAACTAAACCCATAACACTAATATTCACCTCCATCTCCATCCAGGCTTAGACTGAGCTTCTATCCTTGTTCAATCATAGCCAGAAGCAAGCTCTGTGTATAATCTAAGGCAATACTGGGATTATTTCTCTTCTTCTAATCCCGACATGTTCCCCCACCCTGAATGTCATCTTAAATTTAACCCAATTCCTTATCCAAATATCGGTACAAAATTATTACTTTATCAATATATTTAAATCACACCCAGATCCTAACTGTGGCTCTTAAATCTAACTAACCTCAACCCTTGTTCAAATTAGAATTCAATTTTCCCCGTGATAGAATCAGATGCTGATGGCAACTGTGACACTGATCTCAACACTCTCCATAAGCCACAGCCTGACCCCTAAACCAAGGCTTCTTGAAGTTCAAACCTCAGGAACCTCAAGTAGAACAAAGACTCTGTTGTCACCCTTCAAGCCGCAAATGGATAGTGGGTTTTGACTGTTCCTTTCAAAGTATCTTGTCTTACCTCCCTTGTGACCAACAGCTTGCTTCTGCAAACCATTTGGCTGGAGTGGGGGATATGGTCTGTGGCTACATCAGGGAATCCTATGCCAGAGCCCAATTCTCACCCACACCCGCCTCACTCCCTTCCCCAAGTAGAAACTCATCTGAATGCATTCAAAAGCCTGGAAGGAGCAGAGAGATGCAAAGCAGGGGGCGAAGCAGGGTGCAGAGAAGACCAGGGTAAGGAGCACGAAGAAGCCGAGCACAGAAACGGGGTGGGATGAGAGCAAGGGAGAGGGCAGAGGGCAGATGGCATCCCTGGGGGGCAGACTTCCCTTCATCGACATGGCAGGTGAATGGTGGCCTGTGGCGCACTTCTAGGTTACAGACCTCTTCCTTTGGCCTGCTTGAAGCTTTAAAAGCTTGGAAAATCTCATATGAAAATGAAGTTTCTTTTCAGAAACTGGAGGCTCTGGCAACTCTGAGCCCCTCCTTGCAGCACAGCAGCAACCGGCTGAGCGGGGCCCCAAACTTCAGAAGGGCCATTGCAATCAAGTCCGTCACAGTGCCCACCTCTTCCTACTGCCTCACGCTCTGGTTCTTTGCTTGCTTACGTTCAGGCCTAACCTGAGTAGGCATTAGGGTTTGTGATCCTGGTCTATCCTACGAATGTTTAAGTATTTGGTGGGTGTCGGGTGCTGGGAGGGGGCTTATGTTGAGCACGGGAGGCTGTGGATGTACTTCTCCTGCACAGAGAGCAAGGCCTTTCCCCGCCAGGTGTGCTCCTGCCACTGTCATGAACCATCCTGCAAGAGAGACCTTTAGGGGAAGATCACGGTTCCCATGGAGCTGAGTTTGTGACCTTTACTGCCCACAGGAAAATTGGAGTCATGCGCATCTCGCTGTAAAGAGAAATTTAACCAGGACGCTGCCTGCCAATGTAACCGCCAGTGTCTCCAGCATGGGGACTGCTGTGAAGACTATGAACATCTGTGTACGGGTAAGGGTCCTTGAGGGATGGTGGGTCTGGGAGGCATTGAAGGACAGGCCATGTGCAATGACCAGTCTGCCCTAGGTGCCATTGGCTTGGCTATCCAGCAGTCCAGGGCAGGGGTTAGGACTGATGAGAGGGAGTCGAAGGGCCCAGCGGGAGAGCACCGAGGGACAGAAGCAGGGGTCAGAGGTTCCCTCACCACTCATCTCAGGTTTTCTAGGATGTTCCCAGCTTGAAATATAGTCAATGTTATTGATCTGGAATATCTGTCTGAACTATTTGTATTAATGGTATCTTGAAAGTTTGAGTATCTAATTCCAAAAAAGAGCAAAATTATAAAAATGGTATTTTGCCTGTATGACATTACCATTATTCAACACTTTATATCACATAAGTATAAGAATGGCAGTGAATTCTCTCAACTTACATGCCCCCAAGAAGATTGCATGGTGTCACAGCAACTGACACAGTTTGTACCACTCTTTCTTTAGGGAGTGAACTCTGCGGCCACAAAATCTCCAAAGTGTCATTCCCAACCCACCGATTAAAAATGGGACATGAAGGCCAGGTGTGGTGGCTCATGCCTGTAATCCTAGCATTCTGGGAGGATGAGGCAGGTGGATTGCTGGAGCTCAGAAGTTCAAGATGAGTCTGAGCAAAAGGAAAATGCTTTCTGCTAAAAAATAGAAAAATTGGCTTGGCGCTTGTAGCTCAAGTGGCTAGGGTACCAGCCACATACACCGGAGCTGGCGGTTTCAAATTCAGCCCAGGCTTGCCAACCAACAACAACAACAAAACCAAAAACAAATAGCTAGGTATTGTAGTGGGGGCCTGTAGTCCCAGATACTTGGGAGGCCGAGGCAGGAGAATCACTTAAGCCCAAGAGTTGGAGCTCTGTGAGCTGTGACACCATGGCACTCTACCTACCCGGGGTGATAGCTTGAGACTCTGTCTCAAAAAAAAAAAAAAAAAAAAAAACAGAAAGAAAGAAAACTTAGCCAGGTGTTGTGGTGGGCACCTATAGTCCCAGCTATTCAGGAGGCTGAGGCTGAAGGATCACTTGAGCCCAGAAGTTTGTGGTTGCCTTGAGCTTTGATGACGCTACTGCACTCTACCCAGAATGACAGAGTGAGACTCTGTTTCAAAAAAACCAAAAACCAAAAACCAAACCACAAAAACCGAAATAGGACATGTCTCACCCTCAAAGGCCAGTTCTGCATGGTTTGGTTTTAAATGAAGTATTTTAAAAGATTAATTTTGAATAATTTCTTTATTTAGGTGCTTCTGGGGACATAGACTCCCCATAAATGATTTTCTGCTTCTGACATGAAGCCTTGCTGGGTTCACTGTCAAATCATGTGCCCCAACTCCCAGTTTGGAAAATATGGTCAGTGAAGCCTTGTTAGGTGATGGTCAGCGAGAATACTGCATATGGTTGTACAGATTGCCCACTGCACAAGGGCACCTGGCCGTGCAGGCAAGTTGGACTATAATCCAATCTGTACCCTTCTCATCAAGTGTGTACCCTGGTATAGCATCGTATCTTCTCACAGGAAGAAGTGCCTTTTCCTCATTTGCCCAAAGGTGGGAAATGCTGATCCAGCCACGTACCCACAGAGCTGCTTCCACTCACATGCAAGCTTTTTTCAATTTACACAAAAGATCATATACCTTAGCCGAGATCCTGATGATCAGGCCTAGGCAGGGAGGCCCAGGCCGAGCTCAGTGCCAGAGTCAGAGCTTACCTCTGTTTTGCTACCTCTGGGACCCCGCTTTTTCTTGGCATTCAGTAGACACACTTAGGTCTGTTCCCCATGGGCCATCAGAGTGGCATTTCAAGATGAAGATAATACCCAGCTTAACAGTCATTTCATCTCCAAGTTTCTGATTTGAATCTTGAAACCCCTTGCTCATAGTAAAAGATGTTGTAAAATGATTGTTAGTACTCAGCTCATAAAAATCGATTTAGCATAAGATGTAGCTGAATTAAGAGTCCTATGGATTGTCAGTTTTTAGAACACATCTTGGCACAAAGTGAGGGATCAGTTGTTTTTTGATTGAATGAATAGCCTGACTGTTGGTTCTGATGATAATAACAAAAATTTAGCCCACAAATTCACTAATAGATTGTGAATCCCTTTTTTAACAGTGTCGTTTCTTGGGTGTGTATGTGTGCATATGTGTGGAGGTAATCATTCCACTGTGTGATGAGGTAGGAGTTCATAATTCCCGGAAATATTCCTTCCTCTGCCTCCCTAACCCCCACCCTCCTCTGTCCAGAGACTAGTCACTCAGCTTGCAGGTTAAGAGAATAAAGCAGCAATAGGAATGCACTTTTCTGAATGTGTCCTGCCCCTAAACACGGTCTTTGTGCCCTTTTCCAAGGGGGATAAAGAAAAGAGAGGAAGCTGGTATCTCAGGAAACATTTCTTATTTCTTTGTTATTGCAGTTTGGCCCAGGTCAGGTTCAAATCCGCCACCCTTGGTAATTGGCGCTGGTGCCCTACTCACTGAGCCACAAGCACTGCCCCAACATTTCTTATTTCTTGAGCCCCTAAGAATTTACCCTTGTCTCTGATTACAGTATGAGATATTCCAAAGTGAGGACCTTGTCATTTGGAAGAGTAGCAAGACTCTCCAGCCATCTGTCAGCTTTAGTTAAAGAAAAGTCATAACCAAAATCAGTCTTCAATCCAGAGGGACCACCTTCTCCTGTCCCCTCCCCTTTTTCAGATGAGCACACTGGGTCCCTGAATGAAGTGTTAGATTTGTTGCTTTGTAGGTTATTTTCATTGCTTATGACAGTTTTCAATAATCTGTCTCCCATTTTCAGTTTTCATCCTTTATTTCCTGATTGTCCATCCGATCTGGCCTCTGTTTATTATTTGCTTCCATATGCCCTCCATTGTCCCTAAGGTGGGAGAGCAAAGGACCAAGACAAAGGTGGAGGGGAAGGAATCCTTGGGTGACTTTATTTTTGTATCTACAGCTGCAGAGGACCTCAAAAAGCCAGAGCTGGAGGAAGAGGAGGAAGAGGCAGAAGAGGCCCCGGCCAGCCGTGAGCCTCCCTCCCCAAATGGGGGCCTTCCTGGGAGGGATGTGACGAGGAGAGGACAGCCATAGCAGAGGCAACAAGCCCAGGCAGGAGGCAGATGACAGGGGCTCCGGGGACTCTTGGGGCCTGGGGGGGAAGAAGCTGAGGGCCTCAGCCAGGCCCTCAGGGGACAGGGGAGTAGCCAGGAAAGAGAGTCTGAGGCCTGGAGAGGGAAGTGGAAGAGGTTTTATTTTTAGAATGGGAAGATTAGAAAAACAGCACGCCAGAAAGTAAAGCTCGGCATCGGAAAGGACTTCCTGACTGTGAAGGGTGTGCACGAAATGAGCTTGTTTGTTTTCCTCTCCGGGAGACCTTGACTAGGAAGAGGCCGGAGAGCCAGGCTGCGGGGCCTCGCGGGGCGCCCTCTGCAGGTCATCCCGGGACACACCGCCCCTGTGTTCTCAGACTTGTACTCCGCACCCACCTCTTGTCGGGGCCGCTGCCGCCAGGCCTTCGACAAGCACCAGCCCTGCCACTGCAACGCCCGCTGCCACGAGTTTGGGAACTGCTGCGAGGATTTCGAGAGTCTGTGTGGCGACCACGGTCAGTCTTCTGCACCCTCTGCACAGCCCCAGAGACAGAGGGACGCTGGAGTGTGGTCTCTGGACCTGCTCCTCAGCATCCCCTGGGCACCTGTTAGACACACAAACTCTAATCTAGGGCCTCCCTCGACCTACTGAGTCAGCAGCTCTGGGGGGGGGGCTCACTCCTCCGTTTAGCAAGCCCTCCAGGTGACCGTGAAGCATGCCCAGTGGGAGAACCCTCCTGGGCTTCCAGAGAGAAGGGGCAGAGTGGACATTGTGGGTCCACCCTGTGGACAATGCCGTGTGCTGATCGGGAGGGTCCTGTAGGCTCTACGCCCCTGCCCTCCACCCACCTGGGTGTCTGATCGTGGCCCCTCTCCCTCACTGCTGGCGTCTCGAGGGTACCTGGGAGGGGATGGTCACAGATCATTTCCGACCCGCTGCCCCGCCTCTGAGACGAGCCTTCCCCCAATTCCTCCCAGAGGGCTTCTCCCACAGCAGTGACACCATAACCAAAGAGGAGCTTCAGAGCATCTCGGAGAAGATCTACGGGGCAGACACCAACAAAGCCCGGAAGGAAGACATCATTCTCAACAGTCAAAAGTGCATCTCCCCCTCGGAGACCAGAGACGGAGTGGATCGCTGCCCAGAGCCGTGAGTGCCCCTCAGCCCTGTCCCCACTCCCCCAAACTCTCTCCCTCACTCATCCTTGCTGCTTTTGATGGCTCAGCTCTTTCCTCAAGTCCGGTTGGTCAAAGGGAGGGAAAACAAAGTTCTCCAAGGACAACTAAAGCCATAGTGAGGGACTGTGGGTTTCAGTTGAGAGGGGCTCTGTGATGGGCTATGCTGAGGTAGAAGAAACATGACGTCAAGCGTAGGCTTCAAAAGCATCTGAAGCCCCCCTCAGCTCCTGCACCAGCCCTCACGTGCCTGCCCCCAGCCTGTCTAGGAGTCTCTGGAGCTTTCTCTGTGTGTAGGTCTCTCAGGGGTCCTCTCTGCCTCCCCCAGACTCTTCACCTATGTCAACGAGAAGCTGTTTTCTAAGCCCACCTATGCAGCCTTCATCAACCTCCTCAACAACTACCAGCGGGCGACGGGCCACGGGGAGCACTTCAGTGCCCAGCAGTTGGCCGAGCAGGATACGTTCCTCAGGGAGATCATGAAGACAGCAGTCATGAAGGAGCTCTACAGCTTCCTGCATCACCAGAGTGAGTGGGCCACCAGGCCCGTGAGGCAGTGCTGAAGACATGGTCTTTCTGCAGGAGAGCCAGGCGCCTCTGGGTCTCCACAGTGGGAGGTTTGAAGGGCAAGTGAGGAGGTTGTGGGGACCACTAGGTGGAGGTCAGTGTCTATATGGATGAGGCCAGAGAGAAGCCCGGGAAAGGATGTGAACCCAAGCAGGAGCTGAAGATGCTCCGGCTGCTTGGAAACCACCTGCTTGATGCTTCATTAGTTTTGTGTATCCCCGCTCTTTGCTTCAGTGTCTGCTTCTCTGCCAGTATTACCCTTCCCTCACATACACCCCCAGTCTAAGGCACCTTTCAGCCCCCCCACCCGTGGACCCCAGAGTCAGCACCAGGGTCTAATGATTAGAGGCCCTGCCTGGGTAGAGGCCCTGACTCTCCCTCCACCTGTCCTGGGCCTGGGAAGGGGTGGGCTGACTCCACATTTTTGCTGGGGAAACAGCAACAGAAGATCAACAAAGGTCCAGAGAGGTAAGTCCCACCGGGAAGAGATCTGGTTGGACTGCATCCAAGGGACAGATACATTCCAGTCTGACCAAAAAAGGTTGGGCAGCAGCACTTCTTGGCATGGAGTTGGGTTGTTAGTGTCCTCCAGATCCTTTCCCCGGACTCCAGGCAGCGGGGCTCTGTCTGTTTCTCCGTCGCTGTCCCTGAGATCTTGGCTCAGGCTGCTGTGTTTTGCCCACCTCAGTTAGGAATTGGTGGCGCCTTTTGTAGGTGAAGTCGGTGACACGTGAGTAAGCGTGTGAAGGAGAAGCAGCCCTGTGCTGCCCCCTGGCGTTCTCTATGTAGTAAATGTGCGGAGGCTGAGTGAGGGTTTTTCAAATGAGAGAAAGGAAGAGGCAGACAGGCTAGATGTACCTGAAATCACAAAGGATTTGGGAGCAGAACCCAGCTGGTACCCGGGGCTCTAATGTCCACCACCCTCTCCTCCCTTCTCTCCCTGTCCAAATCCCACTTATCTTTAAAGTTCTAGCTGACGTCCCACCACATCTGTGAAGGCTCACACTGGTTTTAGCATCTCTGCAGAAGTAGAGAGGTGGGGTGTGGTCCAAAACAGCATTGGGCTAGAGAGACTTGATTTGAAGCACTTGCTGGTTGTTCAACCCTGGGAAACCTTGACCTCTTTGAGTCTCACGTGTGAAATGGGGTCTTTGATGATGAATACTTAGAAAGCCCCCAGCAGCAAGCCTGGCTCCCAGGAAGTTCTCAGGAAGAGTAGCTATTCCGTTAGTGTTGTCATTCTTTGTATTTCATGTATATTTAGTCTTGTTTTCCAAATGTGTTTTAACTCTCTGAAAGAAGAGACTGTGTCTGGTATTTCTTTTGTATCCACCATATCAAGTTCTTGCAGTAAGCAGTCGATATTTGATGGCTTTCTAATTTAAATCTTCTGCACTGGCCTTTCCTGTGGGTCCACAAGGCCATCTCAGTATCTAAGTATCTCAGAATCACTTGGCTATTGAACTACTGTCTACACAAAAATTAGAGTAGGAGGAACTCACGGTTCCCACCTCTTCCTCCAGACTGGGCCCTCCCTGGGTTTTCCTCATCTTGTAAATAACAGCATAATTCATCCAGTTGTCCAGGCCCAAAGCCCAGGAGTTGGAATTAATTCTTCCCTTTATCTCCCTACCCCTACCCCCAGCCATCTCCTCCTTCAGTAATGTCCATCACTCCCAACTTCAGAGTATATTCTAGTCTCCCTGCTGCCCACTCCCTCCATGGTTTACCACTATAATCTAAGCCACTGTCAACTTATCACCTGGACAGAGTATTAACCTCAAAACTGGTCTCTCTGCTTCCGCTCATACCACCCCATCAACATTTTGGCATACACAACCAGAGTGGTCCTTTAAAAGCTCCTGTCACATATTTCCTTTGCTGAAAACCCTTCAGTGGCTCTGCCTGACCAAGAAACTCCAGAGTTGTTGAAGAGACTGGTCTCTGGAGCTAGACTGTGTGAGCTCAAGTGCTGTCTCTATCTCTTGTGAACTGTGATTTGGTATGAATTTTATAATCTTTGTCTGCCCCTTTCCTCATTTCTAAGTTGGGGATAATTAGTGTCAATCTGTGTAAAGATTTAATGAGAAGGTTCAATGTTATATAAAAAGCACTTACTTGAAACAGTGCTAGCTACACAGAAGGTGCCCGGTAAATTAAAAATATTTTTGTTTGATACCTACTTGTCTGCAATCTGACATTCTTGGCATGGCTTGTGGGATCTGGCCCCTGCCCACCTCTCAAATTTCCTTTCCTACCGATTTCTCTTCCTGCTCAGTGTGCCCCAGTCACATTGACATTCTTTTGGTTCTTAGAGCATCAAACTCAAGTCTGCCAGGAGCCTTTGGCTCTTGTAGTTCCCTCTGCATAGAAGAATCTACCCCCCAATCTTTGTGAACCCCATTTCTTTCTTTTTTTTTTTGAGACAGAGTCTCCCTATGTTGCCCTCGGTAGAGTGACATGGCATCATAGCTCACAGAAAACTCAAACTCTTGGGCTTAAGCGATTCTCTTGCCTCAGCCTCCCAAGTAGCTGGGACTATAGATGCCTACCACAATGCCTGACTATTTTTTGGTTGCAGTTGTCATTGTGGTTTGGCAGGCCCGGGCTGGATTCGAACCCGCCAGGTCTGGTGTATGTGACTGGCACCCTAATTGCTGAGCTATAGGAGCAGAGCCATGAACCCAATTCCAGGTCTCTGATTATGTTACCTTCTTAGAGAAGCCTTTCCAATTGTCCTTTCTAGAAGATCCGTCCACCTCCCATTGCTTCTTTGGTGATTAAGGGTGACTCTGCTTCAAACCATTTATCTGAAATTATATTATTTCTTTCTTATTTACTTGTTTATTATTTGTCTCCTCCACTGGAACATAAACTATAGAGACTGTGTTCTTCTTAATTTCTGCTAAATCTGCAGCCTATAGGTCTGGGCCCACTACTAAATAGATGCTCCCTAGATAATTGTTGAATAAGCAACTGCACACATTTGTTGATTTAACCCACGTGTCTTTTGATGTGCTAGAGAAGGTGGCCCTTCCCTGCATCCCCATCTACGCCCTTTGTGTTCCCCTCTGCAGACCGCTACAGCTCGGAACAAGAGTTCGTCAGTGACTTAAAGAATATGTGGTTTGGACTTTATTCAAGAGGTGATGAAAAGGGAGACTCAAGTGGGTTTGAACACGTCTTCTCAGGTGAGATCACTTTGTTTGGCAAGAAAGAGTCGTGGAGATGAAGACAAATGGCTTTGCTCAAGAACAGCACAGCCTTGGACAATGCTGAATCAGCAGCCAAGCAAACCTGCAGAGAGGGATACTTAGAGTGCCAGCCCTGGACAGAGGGATCTGTGGAGTCATGTCAGGAAACAGTCTTTTCTCAAGTATCTAAGGAGGAAAGAGGATCAGAGACTGGTGCTTCCAAGAGGGTACACCTAAGATAGAAAAAGTGTCTGGGGCAAGATTGTCTGCCTCTGGATAGTCCTCTGCTTCCAGTGTGTGGTCAGCTACTTCCCAAGAGGGCATGGTCTTTCCCACCATTGCCCTATCCCATAAAGCTCCCACCAAGCCTGGCTTGCTTCTGGGGAGATGGAGAGTGGTTATCAGGGTCAGCAGGAGGAATAATTCCCCAAGGCCTTGAGCCAAAAGGGGGCCTTCCTGAGCTGAGAGATAGAGGTTCGAGGCACTCTGAGAGGTCAGGGCAGGAGTTGAGCAGCTGGACATTCTTGAAGACTAGAAAAGGGAGACAGCCTTGGCATGAGAAGGAGAAAGGGGATGGAACAGAGAAGGAGCTCTGATCACCCACCTTGGACTCTTTATTATAGGCGAAGTCAAGAAAGGTAAGGTCACCGGGTTCCATAACTGGATCCGCTTCTACCTGCAGGAGAAGGAGGGCCTGGTTGACTATTACAGCTACGTCTACGATGGGCCTGTGAGTACCTGGGCCAGAAAAGCCTTGTCAGTGCCAGATTTCCTGCCCTCACTCTGCTTTCCAAATAGCCAGACCTGTCTCTCTCCCTGATGCGCGTGGGCAGCCCAATGGGGATTGTGGCCATCATGTCCTTGTCTGCTGGAGAGCAGGTTTAGTCAGATAAGACACTGGGATTTTCTTCTAAACAATAAAAACTCCAGACTGCAGGGGACAGGAGGCAGAGGGCAGCATGTTTGGGTGAGAGGCCAGGGCCAAGGAGGATTCTCAGAGGGGAGAAACAAAGACATATAATTATCTCCTCCCTGAATTTCCTCAGAATGTGGAAGTTTCAGCCTGGCTGGCCCAAGCTAAACTCCATACAGTTTATAAGACAGAGACCCTTATTTTTTGTGTGTGAGGAAATAATTTGGGAGCAATAAACTGTCCTTTTCTTTCATGCATGAGAGCTAAGGAACAGTTATGTCCCTGTCACTGTGGGATCGGTCATATGGATGCTGACTCTAGCCTCCCTAGTAGGCACACATTGGTGGTTCCAGACAGAGGGTATGAGTGGGGCTCAGACAACTTAGCAAGGCAGATTATTCCCTCTGACTATTTGAAGAATCCAGGTTCCCATGGGCCTTGGTAGACCTTCAGCAGATACTAGCTGACTGTTGCCACTTGGCACCTGCATGACTCCTATTTGTGTCATTCACCAGGCCCCCTGGGCTGCCCTTCTTTCCACAGTGGGATTCTTACCCTGACGTGCTGGCGATGCAGTTCAGCTGGGATGGCTACTATAAGGAAGTGGGTGCCGCGTTCATCGGCAGCAGCCCCGGGTTTGAGTTTGCGCTCTATTCCCTGTGCTTCATCGCCAGGCCGGGCAAAGTGTAAGCACTGGGCCAGCTATGTCTGGGGAGCAGGACAGGGCACAGGCTGTCCTCTGCCAGGACAGTCAGGAGACCTGCATTCTGCCACCCAGTGGTGGAGAGGGCTGGGACAGACTGCTGTTCTGAGCCTCAAGTTTTCTTTCTTGTGAGTGGTTAGATTAGATAACGTGGTTGCCAAACTTTGTCTTAGCAGCAGAACCACCTCCCCTCTTTCCCTCTAAATGAAGTCTTATATTTCTTATATGTTAAAAGTCTTTATATATTAAGGATCTTTGTATATAAGACAGTTAGAAATGGAGTTGCCCCGGGGCTCTAAGACTCTCTATTTGTATCCTGAGGCTGCTTGGTGCTTGATGGGAGGAATGGGGGAGGACAGAGAGAGGAACCCTAGAGCCACAGAGAGTACAGATGGAAACAGGCCTTCATGTGTCTGACATTTGGAGACTCTAACATTTGGGTCCTACTAATGTAAACCTAAGCAGACATTTAATTTCTGAGGATCTCAGCTCTAGAAATTTTAGGGATTTTAGAATATTGCTCTGGGGATGAGAAACAGTGTTTTCTTTTTTAGAAGACAGAAAACAAGGAATAGATTTCAGAAGGGCTCCCTTCACATGGAAATCTGGGGGCAGTGGCTGAAGAAAGTGGTGGCAGTTTTGTCTTAGGGGCCATTTAAACAGGATGGAGCCCCTTCTGCTTGGGTTGACCTTGAGCCTTCCAGCCTGGGGACAGAGGCAGGGTGGAGTGGTGAGCACCTCTGATTTTGTGATCTTCCCCACAGGTGCAAGTTAAGCCTAGGTGGACATCCCTTGGCCATCCAGACCTATACGTGGGACAAGACCACCTATGGAAATGGCAGGAAGTACATCGCCACAGCCTACGTGGTGTCTTCCACCCGATAGAGCCTCGGGCCAGAAAGGAGCAGGAGGGCAGTGGGGGCTCCTGTGAGGCTGAGGTGTCCCTACTCTGGACTGGAGAGGGGAGAGAGGAGACTGTGAGGGTCCCCAAATACCACATCCAAGAGAGGGATTCTCAAAACCCAAAATGCCCATATGGGAAAGAAAAAAGGTAGAAATCAGAAAGAAAATGCAGGAAACGGTCAAATCTTTGTCCTGTAGCTATTTTGGTAACATAGACTAAGAGAGTCCAGGCAGAGAAGGTGGACTCCTTCTCAAACTCTTCGCCCTGATGTGTGGTGGAATCACAAGCAGGTCCTTTGACCTCACCAGGCCTCATACTTCCCTGTAATGTAAAGGGAAGGGTCTGACCTCTTTCCCTTTTTGGGGGTTAGTGAGAGGGAAAACCTGGTGATACTATTATGGTGAAGTTATTATTGATTGTTCTTAGGAAGAACGGCTGATAGAAATTCAAGATTACTATAATGGCTGTTATTGTACACAGCTCTGCAAACCACAGTTCAGCCCAATGTTGGGGGCCTCAAACAAGCCAGGCCACAGAAACCAATCAGTACGCTTTTGGTCTTTTCCATAGGTAGATCTTCTTAGAACAGAGGCTGAGAGAACTCTTACACTGGACAGAGAAGGTTAATGAATTGTGCAGGAAGCGGGCTGGGGTGGGGTAGCCTTCTTTGGACCCGAGTGATTTTGCAGCAAGCTTAGTATCTACATCAAGAACCTTTCCACTTGTGGATGTTTAGTGCAGTTATAGACTTAGGTTTTGATCTCAAAAAGTGTTTTGAAAGAGTTCCCTCAGAGGAACTCTTTTTTTTTCTTTTGTAGAGACAGAGTCTCACTTTATTGCCTTCGGTAGAGTGCTGTGGCTTCACACAGCTCACAGCAACCTCCAACTCCGGGGCTTAGGTGATTCCCTTGCCTCAGCCTCCTGAGTAGCTGGGACTACAGGCACAACACTGACTATTTTTCTGTTTTGCAGTTCAGCTGAGGCCGGGTTTGAACCCACCACCTTTGGTATATGGGGCCAGTGCCCTACTTGATAAGCCACAGGCGTCACCCCTCACAGGAGCTCTTTAGCATCAGAAGAAGAAAGGAACCTATAGTTTAGTGAATTAGCAGAATTATTTTAAGGTCTATCCAGCATCCATAATTTGCATAAGTCTAGAATAGGAGACCAGGGAGATGAAGGCTCCCTATCTCAACCTCAATTATGCATTTATCCTTGACCCCATTGGAAACTAGATCCTGTCTCACAAAGCCAGGTGGATTATGGCTTAGAGTGTTTGAGTTTCCAATTAAAGTCATTTAAGAAAACATGACATGTGTCTCTTCTTTGGGTGTGGCCCCCTTAACTGTTTGTCTCCCTGTCTTCTTTCTGCAGCAGGGCTGAGAGTGGCACTTATGCTTTAGTGTCTTTTCAGAATGGCTTGGAGAATGTGGTATCTGAGTGAAGTCCCTGATACCTGCCCACGTCTCTCTAGCTAAGAGGGAAAGAGAATTCTCCGGATGCACCCGTAATATGAAGAGTAGAGGAGACTTGCATGCAGATTATGAGGAGGCGGTAAATGGAGACTGGTGGGTCCATGCCCATAACCATTTCCCTTGATCACGTACACAGGAGTACCGTGATGCCTCTGGCTGCAGTTTCTGTATTTGCAGGGGAGATGCTAAAGAGATACACAAAGGGATTTCTTACCTGGAAGATTATTTAAGCCACAATGCTAGAAAGATGTCAGGTATGAAGGGATACCTCACGCAAGTTCCCAGAGCACAGACAGATGAAATAGGGGCCTGTCCTGCCCTTCCCCAGGGATGTTCACAGCCACATGAGCAAGACAGGGAGTTGGTGGAGCATGGTGGTCACAGACACAGGCTCTCAAGTCAGGTTGCTCAGGCACCTGGCCATGCTTGTCACTTGCTGGCTGTAAGGGCACATTTCTGAATTCAGATCAGTTTCCTATTCAGTCAAATAGGCCTAATAATACCACTGTTTTGAGATAAGAAATGTAAAATAACGTGCCAACCATTCTTTTAATAATTCTTGTCTCACTTACATAGATTTTCATTTTGCACTGGGAGAGGTGATTTACCATCCCTCTTATCAGCTTAATCATCATCCACTGGTGCCCAGCACTTGTGCTCCTGACAGATCTCTGCAGAGGTCTTCCAGGTAGTCGCAGAGAGAGGTGTAGGCGAGAGTTACCCTAGTCCAGGATCCAGACCTTAGCTTTGCAGGAAGGGAGGTGGAGTGGAACTAGCATTTGCTAAGCTCTTACCATGTCCCCAGCTGTGCCAAGGAGTCTTTTTATATGCACTTTCTCACTCTGGTAGGGTTTATTTTTTATTTTTATTTGTTTGGCTTCTGATCATATCCTTCATAACCCGGTAGGTACTTTTACCTTGACCTCTTCATCAATTTGACACAGATAACTGAGGCTCTATAAGCCATATTTCCAGTAAGCAGCAGAATCAGGATTGCAAAATTCAACCCTTTTCCTCCTGTTATAGTGAGTCTGAATTTCTACCAGTATCAACTCATTTCTTAATTTAGTATTCTTTTTTTTTTGTAGAGACAGAGTCTCACTTTATCGCCCTTGGTAGAGTGCTGTGGCATCACAGTTCACAGCAACCTCCAACTCCTGGGCTTAGGCGATTCTCTTGCCTCAGCCTCCTGAGTAGCTGGGACTACAGGTGCCCGCCACAATGCCCAGCTATTTTTTTGTTGCCGTTTGGCTGGGGCCAGGTTTGAACCCACCACCCTTGGTATATGAGGCCTGCGCTCTACCCACTGGGTCACAGGTGCCTCCCAATTTATTTATTCTTTTAAAGAGTACTAATTAAGGCTCATGATAGAGGCTGCTGGTTGCCTCTCAATATCTGCTCTCCTCCCCTTCCTTATTCATAGAACTCCTAGTTTTTAGATACGCATATGACTGCAAAGAGTCATGCAACCTCCCTTGCAAACAGGTGTCCATGTGCCTAAGTCCTGGCCAATGGCATGTAAGAGGACATATTCAGAAAGGGCAGCTGGTGCCATTATACCCATTCTTGCCCCATTCTGCTGGTTGGATTTCAGACGAGGTCACTGGAGCTTGAGCAGCCACCCTAAGCCACAAGTAAAAGCTGTGTGTTGAGGAAGATAGAGTAGTGAGGAAGGAGTGAGGCTGTGTGTGGGGATTTTTTATAGTCAGTTTTGTAGGAGAGAGAAATAATCTCTTGTGTTTAAGCCACTCTTATTTTGGGTTTTCTATCACATGCTGGCAAACCTCATACCAGTTTGCAAGCTCCAACGTTTATAAATTTTCTTCCTAAAGTTACTTAGCTAATAATCCCCTTCTTAAGCTTTATATTAACTATTCAGAATCTTCATTTAACTATTTGACATATCTCAATAATTGTTTTGGATATTGATTAGGGACGAAAGGAGGTTAAAGGGGCTACAGGTAGATGGAGGGAATTATGGCCTTCTGCACAATAGAGTTAAAAAGGGCCCTGAAACAAGGAATTTGAGGTGCATGTGACTTAGTTAACCAAGTAGGTGCTGTTCCTGCAAAATCAGGAACAGGCATAACTTCCTGCCCAAGATATCTGACCTCAAGCACATGAATGACCTCCCTCCCCAAAACAGAGATAAGGATCTCCCCATAAAACAAAGATAAGGATCCTTGTCACAGAACAATGACATCATGATTGCCAAGAACATCCTAAGACTAACAGATGCTGTCACTTATAAAATAACACTTAGTAACTATCGACACTGAGTAAAGAACATTGGATTTATGTGACAACTGAGGACAGGACCCTCAAAGGTCTAAGGGGAGCCAATGGGAATTCTTACAGACACTTAAGAATTCCTCTTACAGGAGAAATTGGGATGAAAGTATTTACATTGTTGCACTGCCTTTGTGTGGTGTCTCCTCTCACTTGCTAGGGAGACCCTCTTCCACTCTCCTGGAAAAGTCTATGCTTACTTATACTCGTTTTCTTCACTTTAAATAAGCTTTGGCGGGGCTGGTGGCTCACACCTGTAATCTTAGCACTCTTTGCTGTGGTAGATGGATTGCCTGAGCTCACAGGTTTGAGACCAGACTGAGCCAAAGTGAGACCTTGTTTCTAAAAAAATAGCTGGGCATTGTGGCAGCCACCTGAAGCTCCAGCTACTTGGGAGGCTGAGGCAAGAGAATTGCTTACACCCAAGAGTTTGAGGTTGCTGTGAGCTATTATGCCATTGCACTCTACCAAGGGCAACAAAGTGAGACTCTGTCTTAAAAAAATAAATAAATAATCTTTTCTTCTATTCTGCTGCATTGGAGTCCCAGCTGTCTTATTTTCCATTACCCCAGAGTCTTGCTCTCCCTTTGAATCAGCCAAACTTGCTAGTCCTGCTGGGTGAATCAAATCAGGTTCACTGACAGCTTAGAGGTAAATTCTTATCTCTAACAGATATAAATTAGCAATATTCATAATAATTAATAGCAGCATTTTGTTGTCACAATAACAAACATTCATGTTTATTTCCACTATTTGAATTTCAACATATAAAACACATAAATTGTCCTTTGAAAATGACTATTCAGGCTCGGTGCCTGTGGCTCAACGGGCTAAGGCGCCAGCCACGTACACCTGAGCTGACGGGTTCGAATCCAGCCTGGGCCTGCCAAACAACAATGGCGGCTGCAACCAAAAAGTGGCCAGGCATTGTGGCGGGCACCTGTAGTCCCAGCTACTTGGGAGGTGGAGGCAAGAGACTCGCTTGAGCCCAGGAATTGGAGGTTGCTGTGAGCTGTGATGCCACAGCAGTCTATCCAGGGTGACAGCTTGAGGCTCTGTCTCAAAAAAAAAAAAAAAGACTATTCAGATATTAGCAATAAGTTCAATTGAAATACTGTGATTTATGCTAAGTACAAGTAAATAACTGAATAAAAGAGACACAGAATACAGGCAAGATTTACTAATCTTGTTGAAATCCATTTGAAGACAATATTCAACAGAAGTGGGAAATTCTGCATGGAATCTAGAAAGGAACTTAAGATAGCCTGGTTTGAGCTCACAGGGCAGAGGGCTGGCAACACAGGCACAGTTTTTTGTGGGACAACAGGAGCCTCAGAATTAGGGGATGATGACCATCAAGACCATTCTATTAATGCTTTTCACTTTGATTCTATACTCAACTAATTAACCTTCAGATTATCCTGTGGCTTGAGAGAGGAGAGAGACAGAGATACAGAAAAGAAAGGATCATCTAAAGAGCTATATAAGGTTTCTCTGGAGCATCCAGCTGACCCCCTTATCTCTTATTTCAATCAAGTCTCCCAGAATTAATATATCAAATGTAGTTGGTTTTATTACAAACATCAATTAACAATATCTTTTAAGAAATGATGGGTTATTGGTGGCGCCTGTAGCTTAAGTGGCTAAGGCGCCAGCCACATAAGAGCTGGTGGATTTGAATCCGGCCTGGGCCTGCCAAATATCAATGACAACTACAACCAAAAAATAGCCAAGCGTTGTGGCAGGCACCTGAACTCCCAGCTACTTGGGAGGCTGAGGCAAGAGAATCGCTTTAGCCCAGGAGTTGGAGGCTGCTGTGAGCTGTGATGCCACAGCACTCTACCCAGGGTAACAGCTTGAGGCTCTGTCTCAAAAAAAGAAAAAAAATGATGGGTTAATTTTCTTTAATTTTGCTTAGTGGTAAGACTGTTATTAATTTTAAAATACATAAGAAACTCATTGAAAGTCAGTTATCTGTCTCACTGACAAAACTAAAAAAAAAATCCATTAGTAAATATTTTGATGATGTACTTGATGATTTGGCTGCTATGCCTTTAAAACACAAAGATACCAATAATTAAATAATGGGGAAGATGTGAGCAGGGACCCCAAGGTCGTTTTTCATTGACTCAGTACCTGGGTTAGAGGTTCTTATCCTTAATTGTACAATTGTATCCTGTGCTTTAAAAAATTCTGATGCTGGCTCAGCGCCTGTGGCTCAACGGGCTTAGGCGCCAGCCACGTACACCTGAGCTGGCAGGCTCGAATCCAGCGTGGCCCACCAAACAACAATGGCGGCTGCAACCAAAAAATGGCCGGGCGTTGTGGCGGGCGCCTATAGTCCCAGCTACTTGTGAGGCAGAGGCAAGAGACTCGCTTGAGCCCAGGAATTGGAGGTTGCTGTGAGCTGTGATGCCACTGCACTCTATCCAGGGTGACAGCTTGAGACTCTGTCTTAAAAAAAAAATTCTGATGCTCAGGTTGCACCCCAGACTAATTAGGTCAACATCACTGGGATAGGACCCAGACACCAGTGTCTGTGTGAGTGTGATTTCAAAGTTTAATCAAGCTTGAAAACCACTGATCTGGATTTTGAGGATAATGTTTGTGATCATATAGCTGTTTCAAATTGAAAGTTTTGTTCGCTTGCCTTTGTTTCTGCGGACTTCTAAAGGTAAGGTATTTTTGTTTTACAATTTTAGAGTTGTCATCGCATGAAACTATTGCTGTAAAGGCCGCCTTCTCTAAAAGTGTTAAAAGCTTCACAGTCTTTGTTCTCTGTAAGCTAGAGCATATCTAAGGACAGATCTTAATGCTGGCACACGTCAAGAAAAGAGTCAATCAAAAAAATAAAAAATAAAAAAAAGAGGCTCGGCACCTGTGGCTCAAAAGGCTAAGGCGCCGGCCACGTACACCTGAGCTGGCGGGTTGGAATCCAACCCGGGCGCCAAACAACAATATCGGCTGCAACCACAGCACTCTACCCAGGGGGACAGCTTGAGGCTCTGTCTAAAAAAAAAAAAAAAAAAAAAAAGAAAGAAAGAAAGATACGCTTAGAATAGGAGTGTTTCAGTTGTCAAATGCTCAAGGAGTCTGATTTGACAAATCCAAGTACTTAAAGGAGAAAAAAATCCCGCAAAAATTGCCAGGGTTACTTACAAGTTTTACTTACAAGTTTTACATTAGTCTGTTTATGTGAAAAAAACAGTACATAAAACACAACAACAAAAAGAAAATAGTGCATTTCTTACATGATTATCACACTCACACAGGTCATGACCTAGTGAGATGAAATTAAGGGAAGTCCAAGGAAATAGTCCATATTTTATTGCTTTGTGGATCAGAAAGTCAGGATGACTCTGAAATCTCTGGGTTATCGCATGTGAAATTTCACTACACTGGAAGAATGCTAAAGGGTCAGATGCCTCCTTGACACACTTTATCGCCAAACCGCTTCTACCCAGGGAAGGCAGTCATGACCTTCTGCGCATGCTCGAGCCCAGGTTCAGGGGGCGGGGCGAAGGCACGAGGGGCCTTATGGGAAAGCGCAGGAAGGCGGGGCCCGGCGTGAGTTGCTGCTGGTCTGGCCCGGAGGCGGTGCGGGCGCTAACGGCCCGGGCAGGTGAGGTGGCGTTGCAGTTATAGCTGCTCGGAGCAGCCGACGAGACCCAAAGTCTCTTAGTGGGAAGAGGGTGCGCGGCCATGGGTGCCATTGAGGCGGAGCGGACTGAAGCAGGCAGCGGAGGGGCGGCGTTGGGGCGGCGCGTCGGTGTCCACGGGAGTGGTATCCAGGGGAGCGGAGTCCAGGGAGCGCCTTCCCGGGAGGGGTTAGCCCTGCGCTCCCCGGGCTTGGGCGTTTGCTTTGCTCCTGGACCCTCCCTCCCCACCGCCCGGGGCATTGGGCGCTTTGTGGTGGTCGGGCCCACAGAGCCACCCTCCGGAGAAGTCCGCGGGGGCCCGCCCCCTGTCGGCCTGGGTGTGCTGTGGATGCCCGGTATTGGGTGTAGCAGTGACAACCCAGGCGCTGCGAATTTCTGGTTGCCTGGCTCCCGCCACCCCGCCTCAGGCGGGTTCTAGGGGAGCATTCTGGCCAGCAAAGGCGATAGGTGAGATGGAAATACTTCCAATCTCTGACAATATCTCCTTGTCCTGCTGAGCTTTTTATTCATATTTTTGAGTCCCAGAGCATTGTACTAGTTTTGCTTCTGACTAAGATGGACATATATGATCACAGGGGGACACTGCCCAAAAGAAGCTTAAACTTAGTTTAGTTGTTGAAGCTAGGGATCATAATACCTATCTGCATCTGCAACTCTCTTTTTTCTTCCTTAGTGAAATATTTTTAACTGTCCTAAACAAATTCTCTCTCTCCCACCTTACTTCCCTCCTCTCCCTGTTAAGCTTTGAATCTCCTTTCACCTCTCTGAGGACTTCAGAGAGGCCCCCTCCACCCCAGCCTCTTTCCTGTATCTTCTTTTACTTTGTTGCTCTTGCCTCCGGATTACACTCAAGAACAAGTTTTACTTACATTATTAAAGGCAAATTTATTCTAACCCCCTATAATTTTATTTACTTAGCTCATTTCATTTCCACTTTTTAAAATTGAGGGTACAAAAATTAGGTTACAATGTTTGCATTTGTTAGGTAAAGACCCTCTTATAATTGTGTCCCTTCTCCAAGAGGTGTGCCATCCACCCTAACATTGTGCCCATTAAGTGGGAACACCCTATTCCTCTCTCCTCCTCTCTCCCAGCTCCCTTGCTCCCCTCACCCACCACCTTGAATTGATTTGAGCTTTTCTCTTATGTGGGTGTGTAATAGATTATCTACTGGCTTCATTTTAGAATTGAATACATTGGATTCTTGCTTCTCCATTAAGAAGAATGTGTCCCAGCTCCACCCCAGTTAATACAAAAGATGTAAAGTCTCCAACTTTTTTAATGCCTGAATAGTATTCCATGGTATACGTATACCACGGTTTGTTAATCCATTCCTGGTTAGGTGGGCATTTAGGTTGTTTCTACATTTTGGCACTTGTAAATTGAGCTGCAATAAATAGTTTAGTGCAAATGTCCTTAAGATAAAATGATTTTTTTTCTTCTGGGCAGGTGCCTAGGAATGGGATTGCAGGCTCAAATGGCAGGTCTATTTTGAGTTCTTTGAGGATTCCTCATACTTCCTTCCAAAAAGATTGTATTAGTTTGCAGTATCGCCAACAGTATAAAAGTGTTCCCTTCTCTCCACAACCACACCAGCATCTTCCCCTTTGAGACTTTGTGATATGGGCTGTTGTTACTGGGGTTAGGTGGTATCTCAGGGTGGTTTTGATTTGCATTTTTCTGACCATCAGGGACAATGAACATTTATTTCACGTTTGTTTTCATCAGAGAAGGTTCTGTTTCCACTCTTTTTTTTAATCCCATGAAAACTCAATACTCTTTATATTACCAAATACAAAGTTTTTATGATCTGTGTGGCATTTGGCACTGTCAGCCTCTCTTTTTGGACTCATTTTCTCTGATTTTCTGTGATAGTACATTCTGGATTTTAGCTGCCTAGGTGTTTCTGTCTAGTTTTTCCTAAGAGATCTTCTGTTTGTTCCCCAAATATTAGTATTCTCTAAGCTCCTCCCATTTCCCAATAGTGAAAATGGTTAAATATGGCCAAATCCATAGTTCTAGTGCCCACTTTTATGCTGGTGACATACTCAGCTTTATCCCTTCCTATGTAATTTCCTACTAGACATCTCCGGTCCCAGTGTCCTCATAAGCAGTCAAATTCAGCATGTCCTAAACTGAAATAATCTGACTTTTCATTTGCTCTCCAACTTTGAAACCTCTTTTCCTTTTAAAATTGTGTTTCTTGACTCAAAATTGTATTACTAATCTTACCAGGCTCTCAAACTAGACATCTCGGCCACTGTTTGAGTCTTTCTCTGCTCTTGAACTCCTCAGTCTTCAAGTCCTTTTTATTTTGCTACTGCCATACCTTTGCATAGCATTTGGAATACTGGCCAGGCCTCATGGCCTGGAATTGCAAGATATGTCCCATGGCCACCTCTTTAACTTCTTTATTCATTCTCTCTCACAGTCCTTAACTCTACCTGCCCACTCCTCCCTGTTAGTCACTAGGCTGACCCCTTTTGAAACCCAACTAAACTTCCATCACCTTGAGGGTTCCTTTCTTGAGTTTGCCACCCTACCATCTGATTTATGCCTGTCCTTTGTGGTCAGTTTTATAGCATATGTACATACCTATAGCACAGGGTTCTCAGGGCTAACTTTGCTCCCAGAGGATATTTGGCAATATCTGGAAGAATTTTTGGTTGTCACAATTCAAGAGGGGAGGGGATAGTACTGGCACCTGGTCAAGAGAGGATAGAGATGTTGCCAGTCATTCTACAATGTTTAGGGCAGCACACGTACATCAAAGAATTTTTTGTCCCCAAATGTCAGTTCCAAAGTTGAGAACTGCCTAACATAATATTTTGTTACTCAATACTTTATTATTTTTTATCTCCACTAGACAACGGACCTTGTTTTCCTTGTTTTTACATCCCTAAATATTATTGACACAGGGCCTTTCACATAGTGGAAGTTCAATAAGTGTTGGAAGAAAAAGGAATAAAGGAAATATTAGGATATATGAGCCCTCTATTTGCTACCATAGGCCACTTGCTAATTTCAGTGGTTTTTCTCTCCATTGCCTTTCATTCATGTTGCATTTCAAGGATGTTCAAACTTGTGTTTGTCATTTGTTTATTCAACAAATGATTGATTCATTTAAAAAGCATATTGATATTTTCTTTATTCAGTATCACTTTAAGCTCTGCTCTGTCATGTATCTTGGCCATTTTCCAAATATTGAAAAATCATTAATTTGATTTCAGTAAGATTAAACCAAATAATTTCATTTAATTTTTCTCAGAGGTGGTGGTTCAAAACTCTGCAGCCAGCCAGAATGACTTCAACGAACAAAGCAATCGAATTACAACTACAAGTGAAACAAAATGCAGAAGAATTACAAGACTTCATGAGGGATTTAGAGAACTGGGAGAAAGACATTAAACTAAAGGATATGGAACTGAGAACACAGAATGGTGTTTCTGAAGAGGTAAGTTGAGAAGTCCTTAATCTGTCCTGGAGTTTTCTTTTTTAAAGGAATTCCTAATTAAGCATCCAGCAAAGTTATTTATTTTAAAATAAAGAAGAACCTTTAAAAAATGTTTTGTAAAGTACTGACATTGAAGTGATTTGCTTCACTGTCAACATTTTTAGAAATTCTGCCTTTTAAAAAGTCTTTGTAATAATTAGATTAACTATCTTGAAACATTTTAAGGCTTAGTGAATAGTTGCTAAAAGGATGGTTGTGTGAAGTGTGTATTCATAAAGGTAATATGTATAGTTATTTTTTAATGATATATTAACATACCATATTGGCATAAAAATACAAATTTTTTAAGGCAGTGCATTTAAATATGGCTAGGTTTTTCACATGATACATGATATTGTGGAAGCAGTTCAATTTGCCTTTGTTCTACTGCTAATTTATTGTACTAAGGCTAAAGATCAGGTTGTTTTGGGAGTTTGAATTTTGGATTATAAATTAAAGGTATTACTAGAATTTCCAGGTAATACTTTTCTTGTGACTGAACAATGTTCAATGTTTATGAAAGGATGAATTAAACTTTTTGAGCATAATTATCAGAAGTGAAGATGGTAAATTTGTATTTTTAAACACTTGAAATTAAAAATTATTTCTTGAAAATATAATTTAGTGAGAATTTTAAACATAGCTAGTTATTATAAATAGAACAGAGTGTACAAAACTGTTTTTTTCTTCCCTAGAATTTACCTCCTATTCGAAATAGGAATTTTAGGAAAAAGAAGAAAGGCAAAGCCAAAGAGCCTTCCAAAAAAACCAAAGAGGAAAATACAAAAAACAGGATAAAATCTTACGATTATGAGGCATGGGCAAAACTTGATGTGGTATGTTAATCTGGTCATTTGCTTCTTAATATTTGTATACAGTTTTCTTGGCACTAGCTAATAGTCATGGGTTAGATGAAAAATAATATAGCATTCTTACTGCTTGTGTCTTTCTCATATAGACTATACGCAATAAAAATTTAATTACATAGCTCTCAAGTTAACCAGATTTTCCCCCCCCTCTAATCCTTTTTCAGTGAATGGTGGATAAAACAGCCAGGATTCTTTCCTTTCCTTTTCTTTTCTTTCTTTCTTTCTTTTTTTTTTTTTTTTTGCAAAACTTAACCATTTATTTATCTAGTGTACCTTTCATACAGTTTTCCTCCACTGGTTACATTTAACTATAGTACAATATCAATACCAGGAAATCAACATTGGTACAATGTGTTTAGTTCTATACCATTCTATCCCTAGGGATAACCTCCATTGCAGTTAAGATAAAGAATGCCTCATTACCACAAAGATTCCCTTTGTGCTACTCTTTTATAGTCTTTACCATCCCCTCCTTCTCACCTCTAACCCTTAAACAGCCAGAATGCTAAGGTATTCCTAGAAAAAACCCATTCTGTTGATATCTTTTCTTACAGACTGAATTGAAGGACCCGTGGAATACTGCTTAAAGAGAATGCATTTGTGTCTAGGCTGAGGGCTGGTGCTATGTGACAATAAAAGGAGGCAGGAAGATGGGCTTGATCCCAGGAAGCTGGGCTTCAACCTTATAGACTAGGATAGTAAATGTGGGACCTTCTGTCTCGCGTACATGTCATATAGTGTACTTAGACAATTACCACCAGTGCTGTGCCTCAGAACTCTCTACCCAGTATTCCAAGCAGCCACTGTCACATCAGCCTGTGAAAAGGAAACTGTTGGCTGGCCTTATTCTGGATTTTGACCTTTAAGGGTTGATTTTTGGAGGGTGTGATAACCAAATTTGGAATATATGATCCTTTTAAAAGTGTTTTAATATTTGATTCGTACAAAAGAATAATGGGATTGTATGTTCTAAAACATAATAAAATGAACATATGAGCCCTCTATCTTAACTTAGAGAACTTTTCTAATACTGTTGAAGTTACTGGTGTGTTTTTTCCCTATCCCATTTTCTACCCCCAGAGGTAACCACTATTATTATGATTTCCATTTATTATTTTCTTTGCTTTTTTCTGTTTAACATTTTTAATGAGTTAAAACATACATACGTAAAGTCCAAAAATCTTAAGTATGCAGCTTCCTGAATTTTTACTCATTTATACACCGTGAAACCACTGTTCAGATCCAGATCAGGGGCATTTCTAGCATTCCAGAAGCTTCCTTTTTGGTTGATGACCTCTCAAAAGTAGAACTGTTTTGACCTCTCATACTGATATTATGTCAGTTTTGGCACTTCATTTAAGTGTATTATACAGTATACATTCTAGTATCTGGCTTCTTTTGCTGTCATTAACTGAGATTGATCCCTATTGTAAGGAGCAGTAGTTTTTTTTTTTCATTGGTGATCATAATTCCATTGTATGAATATTTCTTTTTTTTTTTTTGAGACTGAGCCTCAAGCTGTCACCCTGGATAGAGTGCTGTGGCATCACACCTCACAGCAACCTCCAATTCCTGGGCTCAAGCGAGTCTCTTGCCTCCACCTCCCAAGTAGCTGGGATTACAGGCGCCCGCCACAACGCCCGGCCATTTTTTGGTTGCAGCTGTCATTGTTGTTTGGCGGGCCCCGGGCTGGATTCGAACCCACCAGCTCAGGTGTGCGTGGTTGGCGCCTTAGCCCGTTGAGCCACAAGTGCCGAGCCCCATGGTATGAATATTTCACAATTTGTCTAATCTCTTAATACATTTGGGTTGTTTCTGGTTTGGGGCTATTATGAATAAACCATCTATGAATATTCTTTCTCTTTTTTTTTTTTTTGAAACAGAGTATCACTGTTACCCCAGGCTAGAGTGCTGTTAAGTCATCCTACCTCACAGCAACCTCAAACTCCGGGGCTCAAGCAGTCCTGCCAGCACCTGCCCCAATGCCCAACTTATTTATTTTTTATTTTTAGTAGAGATGGGGTCTCATTTGTGCTCATTCTGGGACATTCTTGTACTTGTCTCTTTTTTTTTTTTTTGTGGAGACAGAGTCTCACTTTATCGCCCTCGGTAGAGTGCCATGGTGTCACACGGCTCACAGCAACCTCCAACTCCTGGGCTTAGGCGATTCTCTTGCCTCAGCCTCCTGAGTAGCTGGGACCACAGGCGCCCGCCACAACGCCCTGGCTATGAACTTGTTTCTTGATAGCCATGAGCATCCAGGAGGGGGTTTGTGGGTCTTACTTTATATACACATTTAGCTTTAGAAGACAGTTTTCCAAACCAGTTGTATTGTACTTTTCTTAATGAAACCAAGGCTAATTGACTCAAGATAGCTGGAATTGTTACTTAAATAGTTTGCCATCTGCTTCAGTATTTTCCCAATGTAAGAGAAGTAAAATTTGGGGGCTGGAATTTATTGCTGTTGGAAATAATAGTTTTTGAACGTACAGTTTATTCTCAACTGAATTTTATTACATACTTTACCTTTATTTTTTTGTGACTTTCGCCTATTTCTTTTTATAAGTTGGTGTCTTTTTATAAGGCCCTTTCCTGAAATACGTGATCTCAGATGATTTCTTATAGAGATGCTTTCTACACAGTCATTTACTCATTCAGCAGATAATTGATTGAACTGCTGTTTTATGGACAGTAACATTATGATTGTACTGCATTGCTTGTAAGTGTCCTTTTAGTGCCTTTGTACAAGATACAGATGTTTACGTACCATTCAATTCTAGTTCAGATCTGAGCGGCTGCTCTTTACTGTCAGCAATGTTGGATAATCTTGGTAATGTTGGTGGGCTGGTGGTATTTCTAGAATCTTCATGCTAAAGCACTTAGCTAAATCTCAGTCCAAGTTTTGATGTTCATTCAATGAAACTAAACATAGTTTTTATCATTCATCAACAATTTGTTTTTTCTTAGATGAATAACTTAAAATAGTGTGTTAAATGCAAAAAGGATTTTGTTTATATAATGATTAAAGTTTGTGTCTAAATGGACTTTACTGAAAATCAATGCTTACTGATTTAAAATAACTTATTAAAATTATTTCATTGTATATTAAAAAACATGATTTTTTAAACATCCTGGTAGAGTCTCTGCCTTTGTTTATTACTTGAAAGGAATGAGTGTGAGTCAAAAGAGATTGGAGATTACTGAGCTAGCATATTATATTTTGGAGTATACTGAGAGAGACTGTAACATACTGATTGAGAACTCAGATTTAAAAATAAAAATTTCTCTGCTACTGGGTTATAGTAGTAGCCAATTAAATTATGTTAGGGTTATTTGCAGACTTCTCTGATGTCAAGCAGTAATACCTCACTGCTGATAGTTTGTGATTTAGGGGTGATTTGTAAATTCTGTTAATTTAGCTTACTTTATGAGTTCAAAGTTAGATTCTTTAAATGGTTTGGATCTTGGGTTTTTTTTCCTCAGGATATAATCTTAACATTGGGAGATTATTTGGATTGCTTTCATAGGATTGTAGTCCTTAGATTGTAACAATTTAAGTTCTTTTGAGTGTATTTTTTCATGTCTTTTTTTTAATGATCATGTAATTATGAGCACTGTTCTCCTACTTTTAATTTCAGGACAGTATTCTTGATGAGCTTGACAAAGAAGATAGTACCCATGATTCTCTGTCTCAGGAATCAGAGTCAGAAGAAGATGGGATTCATGTAGATTCACAAAAGGCTCTTGCTTTAAAAGAAAAGGTACTCTTTAGGTTAGCTTAAGGAAAGCAGAATACGTAGAAAATCCTGTGTTTCCTAAAATTTCTTGAATATTGCGTAGAGAGTGCATCGGCTATGTCCCTCTCAGGTGGCCTTATAGCATTGTGGTTAGTTCTTGCTCTGGAGCCAGCTTACCTGGGTTCAGATCTGTGATAAATTCTTTAAACTGCCTATATCTCAGTTTTCTCAGCTGTGAAATGAGGTGAGTAATATTACTAAACCTCAGTGTGTTGCTGTGAGTATGAATGAGTTACTACATCTAGAGTGCTTGGACTGTACCTGGAGTTGTTCCAGGGTTTTTAGTAGTAGACTGAAGTAACTTGAAATTAGTATATGATTCTTGGCATAAATATAGTCCACTCCTTCATGTCACAGGCCATTTCCCTGAGGGATGTTTTATTATTATAAAACCAGCTATATCTCTTTCACACAGGAAGAACTCTTTTGAGATTATATTTCATCTTGATGGCTTTTTTGGGTTACATTTTCATGGGTCAGTATCGTCAATAAAAAGTATAATGCTAGATATTTTATTCATTTTTCTGCTGGGGTTCTTGGATTATACCCATACAGTGACTGCAATTGACCCTTGAACAATGTGGGAATTAGGGCTGCTGACTCCTCATGCAGCCAAAAAAATCTGTTTATAACTTTAGACTCTTCCAGAACTTAGCTTCTAAATGCCTACTATTGACCAGAGCCCTACTGATAACATAGTCAATTAACATATTTTGTATGTTATAATGTATTATATGCTGTATTCTTTCAGTAAAGTAAGCTAGAGAAAGGAAAATGTTACTAAGAAAATCATAAGGAAGAGAAAACATATTTACTGTTTTTTATGGGGAAGTGGATCATCATAAAACTCTTCATCTTTACAGTCTTCACATGGAGAAGGCTGTAGAGGAGGAGGACTCCTCCTCTGGCCTTGCTGTGTAGGTGGCAGAGGAGGTGTAACATCCATTGAAAAAAATCCACGTATAAATGTACCATACAGTTCAAAGCTGTGTTGTTCAAAGGTCAACTGTAGTGAATTTTGGCACTTGTAAAAAGACCATTTTGGTTATTTCTCTTCTGTTTCAGGGCAATAAATACTTCAAACAAGGAAAATATGATGAAGCAATTGAATGCTACACAAAAGGCATGGATGCTGATCCGTACAATCCTGTGCTGCCGACGAACAGAGCGTCAGCGTTCTTCAGATTGAAAAAGTGAGGAGCTTCCACCTCGTGTGTGTGTTTTATGTGTGTGGATACTCATTTTTAAAAACATCTTTGGTATAAAGTGTGAGGGACAGATTGAAAATCTTTTGCATTCTTTTCAACTGTAAATCCTTATAGCTCACTCCCTTTTATTTTATTTAAGCCATTTTAAACATTCAGTGCTCAACCCATGCTCCTATAGCTTATTTTACTGAACTTGTCCTCTAACAATCAAGTAATTATGTTTTTACCTAATTTGTAAAAGAAAAAATAGTTAATTTGATATATTTAGAAATTAATGTCCCTCCATTATTTTGAATAGACATTTATCTCCTATTTGATCCAAAAAACTTCATTATGGTAAACTTAAAATGTTTGAACATTTTGTCGTTTCATAATGACTTTAAATATGTACTTAATGTTGAAGAGCATAAACATGTTATCATTTTACATTTGTATTATAGATTACTGACCTAAACGATTTTTTTTCTTTTTTGCCCTGGGTAGAGTGCTGTGGCATCATAGCTCACAGCAACTTGAAACTCTTGGGCTCAAGCAATACTTTTGCCTCAGTTTTTCTATTTTTAATAGAGATGGGGTCTCACTTTTCCTCAGGCTGGTCTCGAACTCGCGAGCTCAAGCAGTTTACCCGCCATGGCCTCTCAGAGTGCTAGGATTATAGGCATGAGCCACCGTGCCCAGCATAAAGAATTGTTTAAAAGACAAATGCCATCACAAAAGAAACTCTTTCTGTTTTAATTAGTTGCGATTACAAATTACATTGGTGTTCAGTTTTTGCTATTTAAATAGCATATTTTTGTGTCTTGAAAGCTTATGATATTAATATTCTTACAAATTAGAGGAGTATTTACATTT
>CAUYON010097181.1:0-28009 GCA_963573935.1 Arctocebus calabarensis
TATGTATAGACATATGTCATCCTCTGATCCGTATCACCAGGGGTGAGGTTGTCGGCCCCTAAGCACCTGGGCTTAACGGAAGCATACTTTACTGTTTTTATGGACTTTTACCTCTGAACAAACAGCCTCTGTGTATGCTTCGGGGGAGCCCAGCTTTCTTGCTTCTGTATTAGCAAAAGCCATTTTAACCCATTAAAGGCTTGCCTTTGTGTGGCTTATGTAGGGTGGTCTTCTAACCCTATAGATTCCTTTGAGTATTATGGATATTTTAACAATGTTAATTCTTCTCAGCCATGATCATGGTATGTTTTTCCATTTGTTAACATCTTCAGCTATTTCTTTTCTCAGGGTTTCATAATTCTCATTATAGAGATCTTTCACATTCTTTGTTAGGTAAATTCCCAAGTATTTCATCTTTTTTGGCACAACTGTAAAAGGAATAGAGTCTTTGACTGAATTTTTGGCTTGACTATTATTGGTGTATATAAGAGCTACTGGTTTGTAAGTACTGATTTTTATCCCAAGACACTGCTGTGTTCCTTGATCACTTCCAAGAGTTTTGTAGTTGAGTCCTTGGAAAACCCCAATAATAGTCAAGCCCCATATGATCTTTGTTCTTTATTTTATTTATGTGGTGGATTATATTTATAGATGCTATAGATAGTATGTTGAAACAAACTTGAAACCCTGGGATAAAACCAACTTGATTGTGGTGTATAATTTTTTTGATGTGTCATTAAATTCTGTTGACTAGGATATTATTGAATATTTTTGCATTGATACTCATAATGCTATTGGTATATAGTTTACTTTCTTTGTTGAGTCCTTTCCTGGTTTGGGGAACAAGGTGATATTTGCTTCATAGAATGTGTTGGGGAGGATTCCTTCTTTTTCTATATTTTGGAAAAGGTTATGTAATATAGTACTAGTTCCTCTTTGAAGATTTGGTAGAATTCTGATGTGAAGGCATCTGGTCTTGGACTTCTCTTTTATGGGAGATATTTTTATAGTTGATACTATTTTAGTGCTTAATATAGATCTATTCAAAATTTCTAATTCTTTATAATTGACTCTAGAAAAGTGGCATGCTTCCAGGAATTGGTCCATTTCCTACAGATTTTCGTATTTCTGTGAATAGAGGTTTTTTGTAGTAATCATTGATCATTGTTTTGAATTTCTGTGGCATTTGTTGTTGTTTCTCTTTTATAGTTTCTCATTGACATTAGAAATTTTACTTTTCTGTTTCTGGTTAGGCTAGTCAAAGGTTTATCAATTTTATTAATCATTTCACCAACTTTTTGTTTCATTCATTTTGTAAATGATTCTTTTATTTTTAATTTTATTTAATTCTGCTCTAATTTTGGTTATTTCTTTTCTTCTGCTGGGTTTGGGGTTGGATTGATCTTCCTTTTCTAGTTGCTTAAGGTAACCCATTAGGTTGTTGACTTGCTTTCTTTCTGTTTTCTTGATAAAGGCCTCTAATGCTATAAATTTCCCTCTTTGGACTGCCTTTGTGCTATCCCACAGGTTTTGATAATTTGTGTCTTCATTATCATTTTGTTCCAAAAATTTGATGATTTCCTTCTTAATCTCATCTTTGACCCATTTATTATTCAGCCTAAGGTTATTTAGTTTCCATGACATTGTTTCAGTATAAAGATTTCTGTTCCTGTTCAGTTCAACTTTTATTCTGTGATGGTTTGAGAAGATACAAGGAATAATTTCTATTCTTTTAAATTTGTTGAGGTTAGACTTATGTCCTAAGATATGATCAATTTTGGAAGATTATCTGTGGGCTAATGAGAAGAATATTTATTCAATTTTATTAGGATGAAATGTTCTAATAAGAACATTATTAAGTCCATTAAGATGGATGTCTATTAAGTCCATTTGTTCTAGGGTCAAGTTTAAGTCCATTATTTCTTTGTTTAGATTTTTTTTTGGAGGAGCTATCCAGAACTTACAAAGGGGTGTTAAAAACTCCAACTATTATAGGCAGGAAGATATAAAGTTGTTAATATCCATTAGAGTTGCTTTCTAAATTGAGGAGCATTCAGGTAGGGTGCATAAATGTTAATTATTGAAATCTCTTCATGATGAGCATTTCCCTTGACAAATATGTAGTGTCCATCCTCCTCTGTCTTTATCTTGGTTCATTTAAATCCTATTCTATCTGCAAATAACATCCCAAACCCTGATTTTTTTCTGATTTCCATTTGCCTGTATTATAATCCCTTCATTCTGAGTCTTTTTTATCTGTTGAGGTAAGATGAGTCTCTTGAAGGCAATAGATATCTGGCCTGAGTTTTTGCATTCAGCCAACCTGTGCTTCTTTAGAGGACAATTTAAGCCATTCATAATAATTGAGAGAATTCATAAAGTATGGTCTTGTTTTGGCTGTCTTGTTTTTCAAAGGACCAGTGCATATTTTTAACCCTTTCACCATTGCGGAAATTAGGTTGTTTAAATTCTGGGTGAGTTTACTTTGGTAGTAAACCATTGTGCTGGTCATTATGGAAAATGGATCTGAGTACTTTATGGAGAATTGGTCTATTTATGACAAATTTCCTGAACATATGGATGTCAGTAAAGTATTTGATTTCTCCATGACCAATGAAACTCAGTATAGCTGGATATAGGATCCAGGGCTGAAAGTTGTTTTGTTTTAGAAGATTGAAAGTTGATGACCATCCTCTTCTGGCTGGAAATTTTTGGCTGAAAGATCTGTAATCATCCTAATATATCTCTCTTTGTAGGTAATGGTTTTCTTACGTCTGGTTGCTTACAGGATTTTCTCCTTCATATTAACTTTGGCAAAGTTAATTACAATGTATCTAGTAGATGCTTTATTTGGAGTGAGTCTTGCTGGAGTTCTGAAACTATTTCCTATCTCAATTTCTGTATCCCTTGCAATACTTGGGAAATTCTCCATAATATCTCAGAGTAGAGCATCCGTGCCTTTAGGAACATCCTCTTCTCCTTCTGGAATTCCTATAAGTTGGATGTTTGATCTTTTGGAGAGATACCATAACTCTCTCAGGAAATATTCTATTCTTGTTTTTCATTTTTTTCTGCCTCTTTGAATGCTTGGGATTGTTCAAAAACCTTGTCTTTAATTTCTGAGATCCTTTCTTCTGCCTGCTCAACTCTATTACTGAGGGATTCTACTGAATTTTGAAGCTCCTTGAATACCTTTTCACAACCTTGAGATCTGTTATATTTTTTTCATTATGTCCATATTTTTGGTGACATTGTATTTGAATTCATTAATTTCTTGAGAGAAATTTTGAATTGCGTTTTGGATTTCTATTTCCATCTTTTCCTCTATTCTATTCATCTTATTTGCCATCCATATTATGAATTTTATTTCTGACATTTCAGCCATTTCTCTATGAATGGTATCTTCTGTTATATCTCTATTGTCATCCCTTGGGAGAGTTGATCTACTCTGATTATTCATGTTGCCAGAGTTCTTCCTCTGATTCTTTCCCATGAGTATTTTACACAATTTGGCAATTAAAACTGGTAGGGTGATATTGGATTGAGGGCCACTGGAAATGGATTTAACCAGCCCTTACCAATGAACTGGGGCTTGTGATTGTGGATTTACCCCTATAATCTCACAAAGGTCCCTTCAATAGCTGCATCCAGAGACTCTGAGGACCTGCTTGGTGAGGTAGTGCAAGCTGGCTCTGTCTTGAAGTCAGCCAGCCTCTACCCAATCTCAACAAGTCACGGGATTAGGCTGAAATCTCAGCTGGGGAGAGATACAAGCCACCCCCCACCACCAGTGACAGCTGGAGGAGGAGAATCAGTCTTTTCCCACTATAAAACAACCACCACTCAACCTCGGTGTGTCCCTGGGTAGACAGCCCATGTCAAGAATTCTAATTAGATTGTCCCAGGGAGTACAATCACTGCTCAACATGGAAAGTTCAAAGGGTTTCCAGTTTCCTCCTGCAAAGTTAAGGGGATGGAGCCTGGACCCCTCCGGTGAGCCACTGGGTCAGAAAAGATCACCCACAGAGCATCATCATGGCACATCTCTCTCTCCCTTGCATCCCTCTCTTCCCATGCCCCCCAGCTCAATTCAAGTCACTGTTTCTGCACTGCCATCCAGTGGCCTACACAGCCCCAACCTTCTCAGGGAATTGTCCAACACTCTGGGCTCTGCAGGGGGCAGACCCTCAGACAACCAGGAGAGGAAGGAAGGGTGGACTGGGAGTTCAGAATTGCAGGGAAACTATTTGTTCAATTTTATGCTGGGCAGGATAATGCCTAGGCTCACAAGTGGGAGCTCCCTGGAGAAGGAGGTCTGGTGTTTAGTGGCTCTCTCCCATGGGAGAGGTCTTTTGTTCCCTGCCCACTTGCAGAGAGCCCAGAGTAAGCCTCCTGCTTTGGTGAAGGGTATCTCATCCTCTTGGCAATGGGCTTTATACCTGGAATTTTTTTTCTTGGATCCTCTTTCTTGGAGTCACAGCTTGCCTCAGCAGAGGTAATGTACACTTGTCTATCTTCTTTCTTAGCTCAGCTCCCTACTTTCTGTCCAATATCTCTCCCTCTGGCAAAAGCTGCCTTTGGTTAGCCATCTTCCTTCCTCCTTCTCCACAGAGGATTTAAAGAGGAAGAGACTCACTTCCTGTCCCCATACCTGGTAGGGAAGGAGATAAACCATGTTTACAAGCAAAGGTGTAATACCATTTAATGTGAGCCATAGTGACTTAAAGCCAAACTCCAGGAGAGTTTAAGAAAGGGAGGGAGGAAGTTTAGTTAGAGGACCAAGAAAGATTCATACAGGAGTCTTTGAGTGGGGGATGAGTGGGCAGCAATTCCAGGCAGAGGGAACCACATCAGCAAAGGCATGCAGGGGAAGAACTTGGAATCTGCAGGAGTGAGTAGTCTTGTATGACTTGGATGTAGGGTGCATAGAGGGAAAGTGAGTAATAAGATTAAAAGTAAAAGTTGGATGTGTTTTTCGAGGATATTGAATATCAAGCTAAGGAGTTAGGATTCTATTCCAACAGTTGCACAATAATTCAGAATTAATGTGGCATCAGACTGTGGTGTGGGCTGGAAGATGTGGGATAAGTGAGGAGTGGTGCAGGTGATAGGAATCAGCAGGACCTGAACAGAGACAGCAGTGGGCCAACCACTGGACAGAGGCAGAATTTGCTGCATTTAGAGGCTATCTGGATGTGGAGGTGGAACCAAGAATTTACTGTGATGACATTCTCTCTGCCAGTGGTTCTCAAGCTTTAGTGCATCAGAATCTCTTGAAGGGCTTGTTAAAATACAGATTTAAGCCTACTCTCAGAGTCTCTGATTCAGATCTGGAGTGGGCCCAAGAAATTGAATTCTGCCATGTTTCCAGAAGACGATGATGTTGCTGGTCTGGGGGCCAAACTGTGAGGGCCAGGTCCCCCACACCTGTGCACCTATGCAGAAGCAACTGTGAAGGGACAAGGAGGCTGGAGAGCAAGTGTGATCAGTGCGAGTGAACTGGGGGGAGAGCACTTTTCTTGTTCTCTGAGCCTGCAGCATCCCAGACGCCTGGAGGAAAGGGCTCATCTACAGACACTTGTATTAATGTACGTGCCAGAGCACAGAAGCATACTCACTAATTTAGGGCTTTCCCCTCTGAATATTATTTACTCTGGTGGTGGAATAAGAGATAATTTTATTTTACGTTTCTTATCTAAGTTATCAAAATTATTTACAAATTAGCATGAATTACCTGTGAAGTGAGAAAAGACAAAATTATTTAATTTAAATAAACATGTTCATAGATTTTATTATTTCAGATTAATGTGAAAGTATAACTAGGTTATAATGTTTGCATTTGTTAGGTCGAGTGCCTCTTGTAATTGTGTCTTGCACCTAAGAGGAGTGCCAAATACCCTTACATTGTGTCCATTAAGTGGGAGCACACCAATTCCACTACCTCTTCCTTTCTCCCTCTTCCAATTGCCTCCCTCCTCCCAATTTAAATTGAATTGAGTTTTTCTCTTATGTGGGCATGAATTAGATTACTATGGCTTCATATTTTATTGAGTACATTGGATACTTGCTTTTCCATTCTTGTGATATTTAGTCAGAAGAATGTGGTTCAACTTCATTCATGTTAATACAAAATCTGCAAAGTCTTTATCTTTTTTATGATTGCATAGTATTACACGGTATACATATGTCACAGTTTGTTAATCCATTACCGAGTTGATGGACATTTAGGTTGTTTCCACGTTTTGGTAATTATAAATGGAGCCATGATGAACAATCTAGTACAAATGTCCTTATGATGAAATGATTTTTTTTTTCCTTCTAGCTAGATGCCTATTGGTGGAATTGTGGGGTCAAATGGGAGATCTACTTTGAGTTCCTTGAGGATTCTCCATACTTCTTTCCATAGAAGCTGTATTAATTTGCAGTCCCACCAATGGTATAAAAGTGTTCTCCTCTCTCCTTATCCATACCAGCATCTGCAGCTTTGGGACTTTGTGATGCAGGCTATGCAGGGGTTAGGTGATATTTCAGAGTGGTTTTGATTTGCATTTCTCCAATGATTAGGAATGATGAGCACTTTTTTATATGTTTGCTAGTAATTCATTTGTCTTCCTCAGAGAAGGTTCTGTTCATGTCTCTTGCCCAATAACAGATGGGATTGTTAGCTCTTTTTTGTTGATTAATTTGAGTTTTCTATAGATTCTACTAATCAACTTTGTCAGATTCATACCATGCAAAGATCTTTTCCCATTCTGAACATTGTCTTTTTGCTTTACTTGTGTGCTTAGCTGTGCAGAATCTTTTCAGTTTAATTAAGTCCCATTTGTTTATTTTTGTTGTTGCAATTGCCACTGAAGAATTCTTCATAAAATCTTTTCCTAGTCTGACATCATCAAGAGTCTTTCTCATGCTTTCTTCTAATACTTTTATTGTTTCATGCCTTAGATTTAAATCTTTTATCCAAGATAAAAATTGACTCCAAAAATTGCATCAATTTTTGTGGGTGATGAAAGGTGTGGGTCCAGTTTCACTATTTTACATGTGGTTATCCAGTTCTCCCAGTGCCATTTGTTGAATAAGGATTCTTTCCCCCAGTGTATGCTTTTGTTTGGTTTATTAAAGATCCAATGGCTCTAAGAGACTGGGTTCACCTCTTGGTTTTCTGTTCTGTTCCATATGTCTATATCTCTATTTTTTGTGCCACTGCCATGCTGTTTTGATCCCTCTGGAGGTGTAATATAGCCAGAAGTCTGGTAGGAAAGTGGTAGGATGATGCCTCTGGCTTTGTTATTATTACTAAAAATTGCATTGGCTATACAGGGTTTTATCTGGTTCTATACAAAACAAAGAACTATTTTTCCAGTTCTCCAAAGTATGATGTTGATATTTTAATGGGGATTGCATGAAATCTGTAGATTGCTTTGAGTAGCATAGACATTTTAACAATGTTGATTCTTTCTAGCCAAGAGCATGGCATGGTCTTCTGTTTGTTAATGTCTTCTAGTATTTCTTAGAGTTTCCTAATTGACTTTGTAGAGATCCTTCACCTCTTTTGTTAGGTATATTCCTAAGTATTTCATTTTCTTTGAAGCTACTGTGAAGGGAATTGTGTCCTCAATTTGCTTCTCAACTTGGCTGTTGTTGGCATATACAAAGGCTACTGATTTGTAGACATTGATTTTATACCCTGAGGCCTTACTATATTTCTTAATCACTTCCAGGAGTCTTGTGGTTGAGTCTCTGGGATTTTCTAAGTATAAGATCATATCATGGCAAAGGGTAAGAGTTTGACCTCCTCTGTACCCATGTGGATGCCCTTAACATCCTTCTCTTGCCCTCTGCATTGGCTAGAACTTCCAGAACTATATTGAATACTAGTGGCAATAGAGGACATCCTTGTCTAGTTCCTGTTCTAAGTGGAAAAGCTTTCAGTTTTACTCCATTTAGTATGATATTGGCTGTGGCTTTATCATAGATGGCTTCAATCAGTTTAAGAAGTGTGCCACCTATGCCTATTTTCTTAAGTGTTCTTATCAGAAAAGGATGCTGAATTTTGTGAAATGCTTTTTCTGCATCTATTGAGAGGATAATATGGTTTTTGTTTTTACTTTTATTGATATGGTGACTTACATTTATGGATTTGCATATATTAAACCAACCTTGCATCCCTGGGATGAAGCCTACTTGATTGTGATGTATAATGATTTTAATGTATAGTTGTCATCTATTTGCTATGATTTTATTGAATATTTCTGCATTGATATTCATTAATGAAATTGGTCTATTGTTCTCCTTTTTAGTTGGGTCCTTTCCTGGTTTTGGGGTCAGGGTGATGTTTGCTTCATAGAACATGTTTGGGAAAGGTTCCTGCCTTCTCAGTGTTTTAGAATAGGTTCTGCAATTCAGGTATAAGCTCTTCTTTTAAAGTTTGATAGAATTCTGCTATGATGCCATCTGGTCCAGGGCTGTTTTGGTTGGGAGTTTTTTTTATTTGTTTAATTTCAGTTCAAGAGATCTTTTTCTTCCTGGTCAAGTCTAGGTAGATGGCATAGTTCCAGGTATTGTTCCATTTCCTTTACATTGTCAAATGTCTGGGCATAGAGTTTTTGTTAGTAGTCAGAGATAATCTCTTGTATCTCTGTGATATCTGTTGTTATTTCCCCTTTTTTCTTTTATGATTGAGGTTTTTAGAGATGTTGCTTTTCTGTTTCTAGTTAATCTGGCCAAAGGTTTATTGATTTTATGTTTTTGAAGAAGCAACTTTTTGTTTCATTAATTTTCTGAATGATTGTTTGTTCATTTTAAATTTCATTTATTTCTAATTTAATTTTGGTTATTTCTTTTCTTCTGCCATGTTTGAGATTGGAGTGTTCTTCCTTTTTCATTGAAATGCTTTGTTATGTTGTTGATGTGCTCTCTTTCTGTTTGTTTTTGATGTAGGCATCTAATGTGAAAATTTCCCTCTTAGGACTGCTTTTGCAGTATCCCACAGATTTTGGTAACTTGTTACTTCATTGTTGCTGTGTTCTAAGAATTTAATAACTTCTTCCTTTATCTCCTCCTTGACCCAAATGTCATTCTGCATAAGGTTATTTAGTTTCCATGCCTTCCTGTAGGGATAAAAATTTTTGTTGGAGTTGAGTTCCATCTTTATTGCCTATGGCCTGAAAAGATACAAGGTATAGTTTTAATTCTTTTAATTTTGTTGAGGTTTGATTTATGTTCTAGACTATGATGAATTTTGGAGCATATTCCATGGCTGACAAGAAGAATGTATATTCATTAGCTTTGGGATGGTGTATTCTGTATATGTCTATTAAGCCCATTTGTTCTGGGGTTGCGTTTAAATCTCTTGTATTTTTGTTTAATTTCTCTTTAGAGGATCTGTCTAGCTCTGTCAGAGGGGTGCTAAAGTCTGTAGGTATTATGGTGTTACAGGCTATCATACCTGTAGACCAATTAAGGCCAGTTTCATAAATCTGGGAGCATTTAGCTGGGTAGATAAATATTTAGAATTGAAATGTGCTCTTGTAGTATTGTTCCCTTGACCAGTATGAAGCAACCATCTTTGCCTTTTTTAACTTTAGTAGCTTTAAATCTACTTGTATCTGAAAATAAGATTACAACCCTTCCTTTCTTCTAATTTCCATTTGCTTGAAATACTGCTTTCCAACCCTTTACTCTGGGTCTTGTTTTGTCCTTGAAGGCTTTGATGTGTTTCTTATAGACAACATGTGGGTGGCTTGGGCTTTTTTATTCAATCAGCCATTCTGTGCCTCTTTAGTGGGGAATCCAAGCTATTTACATTTATTAAGAGAATTGATAAGCATGATGGAGTTCTAGTCATATTATTATTATTATTATTTTGTAGAGACAGAGTCTCATTTTATCACCCTGGGTAGAGTGCCCTGGTGTCACACAGCTCACAGAAACCTCCAACTCCTGGGCTTAGGTGATTCTCTTACCTCAGCCTCCCAAGTAGCTGGGACCACAGGTGCCTGCCACAATGCCTGGCTATTTTTCTGTTTTGCAGTTTGGCCGAGGCTGGGTTTGAACCCACCACCTTCGGTATATGGGGCCAGCGCTCTACTCGATGAGCCACAGGTGCCACCTATTCATCTTATTTTATGAAAGTCCGTTGCTTAGTTTTATCCTTTGTGCTATTGTAGAAGCGAGGTTTTGTCCTGTAGTTTCTGGGTATTTACTTTGCTGGTGGTGTTTGTGATGGTCAGTGTGGAGAAGAAGTTTGAGTATTTCCTAAAGAGCTAGTCTTGTGCCAAATTTCCTCAATGTTTGCATATTAGTAAAAGATTTTATTTCTCCATTGACTTTAAAGCTTAATTTAGCAGGATACAGAATCCCAGGCTGACAATTGTTTTGTTTAAGAAGGTTAAAGGCAAATGACCATTCTCTTCTGGCTTGGAAAGTTTCAGCTGAAAAGTCTGCTGGCACCCTGATAAATGTGCACCTATAGGTCAATTGTTGCTTACTCCTGGCTGCTTGCAGAATTTTCTCTTTTCTTTTTACTTTGGACAGGCTCATTAAAATGTGTCTAGGAGAAACTCTCTGTTGAATTGACCTGGGGTTCAATATCCCTCTGAAAGGAGTGTGTCAGAATTTTTAGTGAAACTTGGGGAAATTTTCATTTCTGATATCCTCCAGTAGGGCTTCCATTCATTTGGGCCATTCTTCTTCACCTTGAGGGATACCAGTAATTTGTATGTTTGAACACTTTGCTATAATTCTCTAAGTTATCATTCTGCTGTTTCTCTCTTCTTTTCTGTCTCTTTAATCTAGAGCCATAGATTAGCTCAAGAGCCTTATCCTTTATCTCTGAGATTCTTTCTTCTCCATGGTCTAATCTGTTATCAATACAATTTTAAGTTCTATGATTGACTCCTTCAATTCCTTAAGCTCTGCTATATTCTTTCTAAATTTTTCATATCTTTCATTCATCATTTAAGTCTGTTTTTGGATTTCCTCTTGATTATTTTCTACTTTCTTTTCAATTCCCTTCATTGTTTTTGCCATCCATATTTTAAATTCCCTTTCTGTTATCTCCATTATTTCTTTATAGGTAGAATCCTTTGCAGTAGCTACCTCATGATCCCTTGGTGGATCTGCTCTGTTCTGGTTTTTCATGTTTCTAGAATTTTTCTGTTGGTTCCTCCTCGTGTGTGTTTTACTCTTATTCACTTCCTTCCTCTATTTTTTCCTTTCACTTTCTCCTTCACTTTAAATTCACTTTGTCTCTATACTTAGGTGTTGAGGAGTCCTTTTGGTATAGGGCCAAAAGGAAGAGAAAAATAAAGAACAAGAAGGGAGAAAAGAAATAAACAGGTAAAGAAAAAAAGAAAGTTGAAAGGAAAAATTTTCAAAAGGGGGAGAAGGATAGAAAAGGAGAAAGGAGAGACAGGAAAATTGTGGTGTTCAACAGGGTGCTTTGACCCATATCCACAATTCTAGACTCTGAATGGCTGGGCTTGGTGGATCCCTTGAGGTCAAGAGCTCCTTACCAGACTTGTCAAATCTAGATTCCCCACCTTTACCAAATATAGAAAACAATCAGCAGTATGTCACCATAGGACCAATACTGTCCTTCCAAAGGCCAAAGCTAGAAGAATACTCTAGACCAGGGGTCAAGGCCACCTTGAACCAGGTCAATGCCATGACAACCTAGCCCAGGTCTCAGAGTAAAGCTCTGCCCATAAATAGAATACATAATGAAATAGAATAAAACAGACCAGAAAAAAGAAAATAATAACAATTATAAAAATAAATTAAAAATAAAATTATATAAGATGTTAAAAAAGGGTTATCTTAGTTGTTCTTTGAGAAATTTATGTGGAAAGATGAAAAAAGTGGAAAAATCTCTACCAAAAGAGAAAAAAGGAGAGAAATTGATGTAAAAATGAAAAAATAAAAATACCAGAAAACAAACAACAACAAAAAACACTAAGGAAAAAAACTGAGAAAAGAAAAGTATATATATATTTATATCTCAAAACATATTGTGTGGACACCAGTTGGTGTTCCAAGAATACAGGAAAAGGGAAATCAAATTTATTTAATGCAATTTATTGCCTGGAAACCCAGTGGTGGCACGTTGTTAGGAGAAGCAGAACACATACTCTGGTTTTACTATATAAGATGGGGGCTGGAAGCCACTATCCAGTTGCCAAGGAGAATGGACCTGGTCCCATATTCCCGATTTATTTGCCCTCAATGATCAGGGCATGATCATTTTGCTAGCATTCAGTTCCTGCAGGATTGGGATCCTTTTGCTTCAGGACGAAGACACACCTTTTCTGGAGACTCACCTTGACCTTCCAAACAGTGTCCCCTAGCCACAAAGTGGCTTTCCTGGGGGTGCACAAGCTGGTCAACTCACCCCAAAGATGGCTACCTGAGCTAAGCAGCCAACTGTGCACTGGGAGCCTGCAGACTGTTCCTACTAGGTGGCTCTTCTACAATGGTGGTGCCCTGCTAGTCACCAAGCTGATGGGAGTTCCACCCTGTCCAGTAATTCAATCCCAGCTGCCAGATGTTGTTTAAGTTCACTAAATCACTTAAGTCCTTACAAGGCAGCTCCAGTGCAGCCCAGTCCAAAAAAAAAAAAAAAAATCTGCAGGATAGGCCTTTCCTGTCTCTAGCCCTTTGCTGGAGGGCTGGCTGGCTCCTGCCTACACCCAACTACCTGCCTTCTTTGCTGGTCCTCCACTGCATCTGACCTCCTCATTGACTCCAGGAGTCACCTACTGCTTCACTGTACCCCTGGAGTGGTGTTTCTGGGCAAGATGCCCTAGCCAGAGATGGCAGGAGTCCCCTTTTCCCTGTCTCACTGTGAGTGGCTGATAAGGAGACATCTCTAGTCCACATCTTGCTCCACCTCTAGATCATATTTTACCTTACCTTTAACTGCCTTGGCAGAATTAATTTCCAATATTCACATACTTGCATAAACATCTTTCTCTTTGTCCCTATAATGCAACAAACACTTAGCATGCTGAGCCATAGAGACTATTCAGTGCTGTGTCTATCTGAACAGAGGAAGCCCAAGCCCACACTGGAAAGGAATCTAAAACATCTGAAAGAGGAGTCAGAAGTGAAACATTTGAGTGTAGTTTATATGGATTGTAGTATTAAAATAGCAATATTGTGCTGAAAGGCCAAGAGGGAAGATGATTAAATAAAGCCCATTTAAGATAGAGAAAATGAGATGGGAAATATATATACTTTACTTCAGTCACTAAGGTGAGTCAAAGAGAAACCAGTAAGAGAAATATGAGTTTAGGCTCTGACCTTTAGAAAGAAGAAATACAATTTTCTCATCACCCCTCCTCCATCTCAATCCTGGATCTTTGTGAGAACAAGGAAGGAAATTGTTATTCTCCCTAGAAGCAGATGGATCTTCAGCAACTGGAAAGAACATTTAGAAAAGCTGCTTTGATGAAGGACAAAAGCAGAGTATAGGCAGAGCTGAGTTGCTGACCTGAGAGAAATAGCCGTAGTGGGCCCAACACACATTATCTCATCCAGTTTCCCCCTTGAGCTGGGTCCCACCTGACAGACAGGAGCTGAGGATCTGAAGTTAGACAACTGCCAGGGATATGCGGCTAAGTGACGAAACCAAAATTTCAAACTGGCCCCACCTGATTCTCAAGGCAGATTTAGTGATCACTCCTATTTCAAGTGCTCCTAAGAAGCCTCCCTGCCCCCCAGGACATCTTTGCACTGGCTGTGAGAGTTCTGATGGCTGACTGTATTCAGCATCCAACTTGGAGTCTCCCTGAGGGCTCCCCTCTGTCCTAACCATGCAGGAGCACTAACAGTCTTTCTGTGGAGTTGGCTGGCATCTCCCCAGATGCTGGTCCTGAGTGCACCCTGCCTAACACTCCCTGGGCCTTCCTCACCCAGCCTCTGGGGCCCATGTAGCCCTGACACTGGTGCATGATGTTTTGGTTTCATTCTTTTGCAAACACAATTGGGCAGGCTTAAAAAAAAAAAATTTAAAGAACTTCTTTGGTATTATTACATGGAATTGTAAAATACTTTTCATGGGAGGGGAGGGGTGGGGGGAGGATGGGTAGAGGGAGGGCAATTAGTGGGAACACACCTACGGTGCATCTTAGCAGGGTACTGGTGAAACTTATTAAAGGTAGAGTATTAATGTCTTTAGTGATCAAGGAAATGCCATGAAGGATATCTGTAACAGTATGATCAAAATATTTCTGAATGTATATGAATCGTGCCCTGTGATTGCACCAATGTACATAATTATGATTCAATAAAATTATTAAAAAAATAAAATAAAAATCTACTTTGAGATATCGTCTAACTCCAGGAAGATTAGCCCACATAATGCATGAACAATTATGAAAGCTCAGATAAGTACTATGAGGAACAACAATACTGAGAGTAAAATAAGATTTTTATCTATATTGTTTCACACTTGAACCTGAAAGTTAATTGGATTGCTTTAGAAACTACTCCTTCCATGACTAAGAATTCTAAACTCATCTTTGAGTTTAAATATTAAAAGGAAATGTACCTTGTAGGGTTAGAAGACCACCCTACATAAGCCACACAAAGGTAAGCCTTTAATGGGTTGAAATGGCTTTTGCTAATACAGAAGCAAGAAAGCTGGGCTCCCCATGAAGTATACACAGAGGCTGTTTGTTCGGAGGTAAAAGTCCATAAAAACAGCAAAGTATGCTTCCGTTAAGCCCAGGTGCTTAGGGGCCAACAACCCCAGCCCTGGTGATATGCATCAGAGGATGACATATGTCTGTCTATACATAATGTCTTGGGGCCTAAAGATTTCTGCTCTGTAGAAAAACAAAGTCATAAATCCATTTTGGGTTAACTAAGTGTGTGCTTGAAGGGTTTCATTCACCAGTCTCCCCCGGAGCTCTTTATGATCTTTATTTAGAGCCTGTGTTCAAAAGATGACGCATGTCTGAGAAGAATGTAAAAACGCAAAGTATTGTGTTGATTTGTAGAGTGAATGCTTTTCCGCTAGTTAATTATAGTTAGAAGAAGTTAGGTACTGGGAAAAGGCTATAGATTATAGATTAAGTGTGTATGTGACCACCAGTGTATATAAGGTGGACCAGAATAAAGACAATTTGCTACACACCACCTGGAGAGTGTGTAGTCTGTTTCTTGTATTTCCCCTAATAATTATAGGTACAAGTTCTGCACCTGGAGCAAAGCTACTGTCCCTTGCGTCTCCATTCACGCAACACATGTTGAGCGCTGGACATTTGCCATAAAATTCCCCTTTTATGTTGCCTCCTTCTCAACAGGAGGGTTGATGGATGTAAAATTTTTTTTGTACCTCTACTTATAACTTAGCAGTGAGGATATAGTGGGACATTTTGAAATGGGCCATAGGCATGTAGCATTTTACGTTTCACTACTAGCAACAATCGAGAAAAATAAAGGTGGTGAATTCAGCAGCATTTTCAGTGGCCCATATGTGGGCATTTAAAAATGGTGTTTTTGGCTAGGCACCTGTAGCTTAATGGTTAGAGCGCTGGCCCTGTGCACCAGGGGTGGCGGGTTTGAATCCGGCCATGGCCTATAAAAAGCAAACAAACAAAAAATCCAAAATGGTGTTGTTTCAAATGAAAACAAAACTATATATGGCATAAATAAATAAATACATACATATTTCAACAGACAAAAAGAAACAAAGATGCCTGAAAGCATTTGAAGCCATGTGTTACAATGAGCCCTGTGCGTCACCAGGTTACTGAGACTCACTCAGTGCTCCTCCAGAAAATTCCGTGTATTCTGTGATCTAAGGCAGGGCATGGTGAGTGTATTCAGGAAAATGTTCCATCCAAAAGGGAGAAATAAAAGCAGAGACATGTAGCCTTCTCTGTGGCTGACCTGGGATTAATGAGTGCTAGGCACTCCTTAATCATTCCTTAAAGTGAGTGCAGACTTCTTTTTTTTTTTGAAGCACAGTCTCAAGCTGTCACCCTTGGTAAAGTGCTGTGGCATCACAGCTCACAGCCACCTCCAATTTCCTGGCCTTAAGCGATTCTCCTGCCTCTGCCTCCCAAGTAGCTGGGACTATAGGCCCCGCCGCAACAACCTTTTTTTTGGTTGCAGCCGTCATTGTTTTTTGGCAGGCCCAGGCTGGATTCAAACCCGCCGGCTCAGGTGTATGTGGCTGGCGCCTTAGCCTGTTGAGCCATAGGCGCCGAGCTGTGAGTGCAGACTTCTGATCATTCTTTTACTAATGATGGAAAATCTGGCCCAGAGGGCGGCGCCTGTGGCTCATCGAGTAGGGCACCAGCCCCGTATGCTGAAGGTGGCGGGTTCAAACCCGGCCTTGGCTGAACTGCAAAAAAAAAAAAAAAAACAAACAGAAAAATAGCCAGGTGTTGTGGTGGGCACCTATGGTCCCAGCTACTTGGGAGGCTGAGGCAAGAAAATTGCCTGGGCCCAAGAGTTGGAGTTTGCTGTGAGCTGTGCGACAGAGGGTGACAAAGTGAGACTCTGTCTCTTAGGAAAAAAAAAAAAAATCTGGCCCAGAGATCTAAAGGGATTTGTTCAAGTTCACTAGAGTTTATTTACATTTGTTTACTTGCAAACTATAATGGGTGCAGTGATTTCCCTCTGCTCGTGTTCCTGCCTTTGAAAGAAAGGTCTGCCTCTTTCCTGAGTGTGATGACTCCAGAGGTGCCTCAGACGATCCCCAGGTGACTTCCAAGACGGGGAAGTGCTCTAGACAGGGTGCCCACCCAACCATAGTGGTAATTCTAAAGCGTGGGCATGAGCCCACTTGATATCAATAAACAGAACTTGGCCTGGATACAGAAAAATTAAGTCTTTTTTTTTTTTTTTCTGAGAAAGAGAGTCTCACTCTGTCCCTTAGGTTAGAGTGCCCTAAAATTAGCGTAGCTCACAGCAACCTCAAACTCCTGGGCTCAAGCAATCCTCCTGCGTCAGCCTTCTGAGTAGCTGGGACTACAGGTGCCCACCACAATGCCCGGCTAATTTTTCTATTTTTAGTAGAAACAGGGTTTTGCTCTTGCTCAGGGTGGTCTCAAACTCCTGAGCTCCAGGGATCCTCCAGCCTTGGCCTCCCAGAGTGCTAGGATTACAGGTATAAGCCACCATCCCAACCTGAAAGTGTAACTTTTATTACGTATATTTCACTACACTAAAATAAACCAACAAACGAAACATATATTTTTCAAGCTTGAGTGGCTCTCAAAAGAGTAAAAGTCCAGATCCTGAAACATCTCTAGCAGAGATAAGTTTTCTAAAGACCTTACGATGTTTTCATAGTGAAAGATGAGAATATTATCCAGCCTTAGGGTCATGAATATTCTCTTGATACTGCTTTATCTTTTCCTAATTTCTCCTTGCACTAAGAAATCAATAACAACCCCAAGGGTAAAATGGGTTAAGGACACATTTCTGAAATGTTATTATTAAATATTTACATATTTAGAAGTATCAAAATACGAGTTTGCACAATTGCCCCCATGACTCAGCTCTGAAGAAGGATTTCTCATGCACTGCACACAGCTGAGTCACTCCACTAAACAGACAATATCCTAGGGTGACAGCAAGAATTGTCTCCTGTGTCACCCACACTCAATGAATCACTCAATTAAATAAGCAATTACATGATCAGTTCCAGTAGAGGTCGCTGCTATTCGTTTCAAAATCATATCATTATTGATTTAGAAAAAAATTAAAGATCATGTACAAAAATTGTCAATCACCAAATTTTTAACACTTTCTCTGTGTCTCTTCACTTTGAATAATCTATTTTAAACCTGAGAACCAACGTAATAAAAGTTACACAACACTTAATATTTTGAAATTCTAAAAGAAGAAAAAAGTCATGCAGACTACTTGAGAGACAACTATTGGCTGAGGATAAACTTTTTTTTTGAGACAGAATCTTAGTCTGTCACCTTGAGCCATTGTGTCATCGTGGCTCATAGCAACCTCAAACTCCTGGGTTCAAGCACTCCTCCTGCCTCAGCCTCCTGAGTAGCTGGGACTACAGGTGCCTGCCACCACGGGCTAGTTTTTCTATTTTTAGTAGAGACAAGGTCTTGTTCTTGCTCAGGCTGGTCTTGAACCCCTGAGCTTAAGCAATCCACCTGCCTTCAACCTCCCAGAGTGCTAGGATTACAGGCATGAGCTACCATGCCCAGTCTATGATAAATGTTTTTAAAAACAATTGTCAGAAATTATTTCTGTAATTAGCAACTATTAAGAAACTGATGTATTATGCAAAAAGGTAGGTCATAGGGTAAATTATCAGAGTTGTCTGAATGAGCCAGAAGTAATTTTTTTTTAATAATATAAACATGTTATATATTAACACCCTGCTTTAAATGTCATTCCCACTAAAAAGACCCAGGGCTTCCTGGAAAAATGACTGATTTCAGCTTTGGGGCAGGGAAAGTACACGGCAAGCCTGAGTCATTATTGTTCCAGAAGGTAAGAAAGTGTTCCAAAGTGTAGGGGCATGAGTCAAAAAGACACAGGTGGCTCACACCTGTAACCCTAGCACTCTGGGAGGTAGAGGCGGATGGATTGCCTGAGTAAGAGCGAGACTCCCTCTCTATCAAAATAGAAAAATTAGGGCAGTACCTGTGGCTCAGTGAGTAGTGCACTGGCCCCATATACCGAGGGTGGCGGGTTCAAACCTGGCCCTGGCAGAACTGCAACAAAAAAATAGCCGAGCATTGTGGCGGGCGCCTGTAGTCCCAGCTACTTGGGAGGCTGAGGCAAGAGAATCGCCTAAGCCCAGGAGCTGGAGGTTGCTGTGAGCTGTGTGATGCCCCTGCACTCTTTTGAGGGCGATAAAGTGAGACTCTGTCTCTACAAAAAAAAAAAAAAAAGACAAAAAAAAAAAAATAGGAAGGCAGCGTTGTGTCAGCTGCTTTTAGGCCCAGCTACTCCAGAGTCTGAGGCAAGAGAATTTCTTGAGCCCAAGAGTTTGAGGTTGCCGTGAGTTATGACAGCACAGCACTCTACCCAGGGCAACAGACTCACAAACAAACGAACAATGACAACAAAACCAGGAGCCTATTTGAAGAGACGCCTGCTGGGAAAATTTGAGAGCTTGTGTGGCCCCCCTACCCCACCTCACACACATGGCAATGGATTAAAACAATTGAATTAAAACAGAATCCATGGGCAGTGCCTGTGGCTCAGTGAGTAGGGTGCCGCCCCCATATGCCAGAGGTGGCGGGTTCAAACCCAGCCCCAGCCCCAAACTGCAAAACAGAAAAAAAAAACCAGAATCCAAGAGTTCAAGATCTCCCCCAAAAAGGTGAGCTGAGAAGAGGCCTTTATTCGCCAAAAGAAAAACCCAGCTAATGAACATAGAAAGAATGATTAATTTGGAAAATCATTGTTATTTTACTAATTTAAGGACAGATTCCAGCAAGTATCATGCTAAAGCCACAGGTGAAAATTGCTGGGACCGGGGGAAATACATTATTTTCAAATATCACAGATTGTTTATCACTTGCGAAGAGGAAATGGTGATACCCGGACATACACCTTAACCAAATCTCCTCAATGTTGGGATAGACTTGCTGGTACCATGTGCTGAGGAAAGCATGCCACCATCTAGGGTGGAACGGAATGACCCAAGCATAATTTTCAGAGCTTGAGGCTCTGTCTCAAAAAAAAAAAGGAGTGGTGCCTGTGGCTCAAAGGAGTAGGGCACCAGTCCCATATGCCAAAGGTGGTAGGTTCAAACCCAGCCCCAGCGAAAAACTGCAAAAAAACCCAAAAATGAGCCTTGACTCTTGACGTGTTGTATCATAAAAAAAAAAAAAAAAAAAAAAAAGGCAGCAGAACTGTCTGAGATTAAAGGGGACTAATACTATGTGACATTAAATGCAATCCATGATCCTAGATTGAATCCTGGATTTTTTAAAAGCGAAGAAAATCTTTTATTTTTTTGAGACAGAGCCTCAAGCTGTCACCCTGGATAGAGTGCTGTAGCATCACAGCTCACAGCAACCTCCAATTCCTGGGCTCAAGCAAGTCTCCTGCCTCCGCATCCCAAGTAGCTGCGACTACAGGCGCCCGCCACAACGCCCGGCCATTTTTTGGTTGCAGCCGTCATTGTTGTTTGGCAGGCCCCGGGGCTGGATTCGAACCTGCCAGCTCAGGTGTACATGGCTGGTGCCTTCGCCCGTTGAGCCACAGGTGCCAGGCCAAAAGCGAATAAAATATTATGAATACTATCAATGGGACAATTTGGGAAATTTGATTACTAACTATTATTATTAGCATTTTGATAGTGAGTTTTTAATAGTATTATATCAATGTTAAATTTTTTTTTTTTTTTTTTTTTTGAGAGAGGGAGTCTCAATCTGTTACCTATGCTAGAGTACCATGGCATCATCATAGCTCACAGCAACCTCAAACTCCTAGGTTCAACTGATCCTCCTGCCTGGGTCTCCTGAGTAGCTGGGTGTACAAGCACGCTCCTCAATGCCCCACTAGCTTTTCTATTTTTAGTAGAGAAAGGGTCTTTGCTCTGCTCAGACTGGTCTTGAACTCCTAAGCTCAAGCAATCCCCCTGCCCCAGCCTCCCAGAGTGCTAGGATTATAGCACTGTGCCTGGCCTAATGTTGCATTTCTTGAATATGATCAAGTATAGTGAGCACAAAGGAAAAGGTGATATTTCTTAAGGTGACGGATTAAACAGTTAGAAATACATTGTAAGGATACAGGTTCTTTGTGCTATTCTTTCAGCTTTTCCATGGGCTTAAAAATTTCCAGAATAAAAATGCTGGGGGAAATTGCATTAAGCAAACTCTAGTAAAAGTTTCTTTATCATGCATTGATTCATGTTTTTGCTTAACCTTGTCGTTGTTTTAGCTAATCGTATGAAATTGTATATTGAGATTGTCAGTTATTTTATAATACTTCAAACAGCAATTATTTTAGACCACACGAAATAGACAATTAATGCAGTTAAATCTCTCCCCCAAGTTTATTCTTTTGGCAAACTATGTTGGAAAAGGAATTATCCTAAAATTCCACATTTCAGTTTTTCTAAGAAGGAAATTATAAAGAATGAGCCACTGGATTGTGAAGGAGAAGATGACATTGGGGTCAGGTAATTTTAAAGCTGGCGGGGATTTCAGAGATTATGAATGCATCATGGTTTTTCCTCTTAAGTGGATATGATCTGTTTGGTCATTCTGACACTTGTGCAGCCTGGAAATACACAGCATAGATAATCTCTGCTCTGGAGGGGGTAAGGGTGGGGGTAGTGACCTCCTTAGGAAATAGTCTCGGTTTCTATCCCGCAGGGTCTTTTCCTGGTACCTCTGAAGACCTCAGCCTTTACATTTCTCCAGAGAGAATCATCTTACTTCCTTTCCATGACACCCTGCCTTGCCTTGGTGAGGAGTGCGTCCAAATTCCTCATGAAAGTAATGGAAACTCCACATTTTAAATGTTTGTGGATATCTGTTGTCTGCTGATGGCTCCTTTCCCAATCTCTTTGCCCTTGTAAGTTTCAACAATTTAATCTCTTATTGTTATTTTAGCTGGGAGCCCTGAAATACACAGTAACAACATTTTTTTCTTAAAACTCACAGATGGCTGGGCGCAGTGACTCAGGTCTGTAATCCTAGCACTCTGGTAGGCAGAGGCAGGTAGGTGGATTGCCTGAGCTCAGGAGTTTAAGACCAGCCGTAGTGGGCGGCACCTGTGCCTCAAAGGGGTAAGGCGCTGGCCCCATATGCCGGAGGTGGTGGGTTCAAGCCCAGCCCTGGCCAAAAACAAAACAAAACAAAGACCAGCCTTAGCAAGAGTGAGACTCCTCTTCTACGAAAAGCAGAAACCTAGTCTGACGCTGTGGCAGGCATCCATAGTCCCAGTTACGCAGGAGGCTGAGACAGGAGAATCACTTCAGCCCAAGAGTTTAAGGTTGACAGAGTGAGAATCTGTCTCAAAAAAAAAAAAAAAAATCAACACACAGATAGATTCACTAGCACTTCACTTACGCACATATACCAGATAATTTATCAACTATAAAGAAATAGAAGTGACGGGAGAATCAACAAACAGAAAAATTTGCGAAGATGTGGCTAAATTCAATCATAACAGGAAAATATTATTCTGACTTTATATTCTACAGTAAAGAAGCTGCAGTGGTTTTCGGTTCCAAGAAAACACCTCTTGTTACTGACCGGTCAATCAACTGTGGCGTCATCCTCCAAATCAACCGGTATGGGAAGGTGTTTGATTGATTGGCAGCCAATCAAATGAAGATAGGCTCTGTCCCCATGACAAAGCCGGTTGCTCCAAGTAAATTTTCATACTTTACAAACTGTTGTGTATCTTTTGTTGCGGGACGGGGGAAGACAGAATGTCACTTGGTCACCCTTGGTCAACCTCAACCTCTTGGGCTCGCGCAATCCTCTTGCCTCAGCCTCCAGAGTAGCTGGGACTAGAGGCACCAGCCACAATGCCTGGCTATTTTTAGAGATGGGGTTTCGCTCTGGCTCAGGCTGGTGTCAAAATCTTGAGCTCAATCAATCCACCTACCTCGGCCTCCCAGAATGCTGGGATTACAGATGTGAACCAGGCGCCCGGCCTCACAGAGGTATGTCTTAAAGTGGACCGTAGAAACATCCTGCGCTTTTCCTGATGAATCAGATCTAGACAAATAAAGAAATTAAAAAAAGAAAAAGGAACATCCTGCCCCGAGGACTTTACTCTAATATGATTGTTTTAGCCCTGACTCATTTCTCAGAATTCACCTGTCAGGGTTGATGTCAGATTCTCCTGGGTCTGACTTCACAAATGAGACACCGAAACATGGGGTTCGTACCAGGAGTCACAGACTTAAGGAAGTGGAAGGGATGGGTCATTCGGGGTTTTCTCCCTCCTCCTCCTTTGTTTATTTAGACTTTCTCCAATGTTTCCTGACTAGCCTCGCTGGCAGGTAGTTGGTTTTCTAGGATAGGTTTAGCTTTTGTTCTTGTGTTTTAAGAACCAGAGTTCTTCAAAAAAGCTTCTAATTCATTATTTTGTTTTGTTGGTAGTCTTTCTTTCTGGTTTTTATTTATTTTATTTTATTTTTTTATTTTTACATATACATGTGTTTATTAGGTTTCCACTCTGCCTTCACAAAATTAAAAAGGCTTAAAATTTAACAATGATAACAATGTTTAAGGTAAGGACTAGAAACAAAAACCTCACAAAGAACAAAAAAAGATAAATCTTTCTGTTTTTACAAAAAATATTGCTGTCATGCTTTTTTTTTTGTAATTTACTTATTGAATAATTCTTATATTTCCTTAAGAAGCATGAAGCTTGGGCAGCACCTGTGGCTGAAAGGAGTAAGGCGCCAGCCCCATATGCTGAAGGTCGCAGGTTCAAGCCCTGCCCCAGGCAAAAAAAAAAAAAAAACTACACACACAAAAAAGAAGCATGAAGCTTATTGGAGCATTAAAGACCATGTCTTGGCTTAGTCTCAACCTTGCTTCGTGTGTTTTGGTCTGTATTATGATTATGATTATTACTATTTTCTACTAATCATTGTTTGTGATTTCCACGTTGTTGAGGTTTTGCCCCCTGCTTTTACTAGGTATTACTGGTTTTCTGTCTCATTGCATTTTTTATTCCATTGCTTTCAGGGATATATTTTCTTCTTTGGGGAAAGTTTTGGAAATTTGTCCATGGGAAAGTTGCAGTAAATTGAAGTAATTATCAGTGCTTGCAGAGAAGATGTGTGCAGAATATAGATTTTAAAATATATCTAGGTTTCCAAATTGCTTTACATTTTCTCTATTCAAATTACAAAAGCAATACTTTCTTGGTAAATCAAGTGTAACGATACATAAAGTTGGATAAATAAAAAGCCAAATAGGGCAGCCCCTGTGGCTCAAAGGAGTAGGGCACCAGCCCCTTATGCCGGAGGTGGCGGGTCAAGCCCAGCTCTGGGTTCAAGCCCAGCTCCGGCCACAAACTGCAAAACAATAAAATAAAAAGCCAAACCCCAGTTAGAAGTGAGAAAAACACTCTTTTATTTTGTTGCAGGAAGACGAGGCCCAATGGAGAGAAAGAACATCCAAACACCGTGTTTAAGAGGGAAAGGGCCTTATTCCAGCCTGTGGAGCGGTAGCAGATTAGCTCTAAAGTGGCCGGGCTCCCCAAATGGCTCAGTCTTGTCCTTTTTATCTCCAATCAAAAGTGTGGGCCAGGGGCATCTTTCTCACTGGTCGGTGTGAATCAAGTAGGGGAAGTGGTCTCCGGCTTTTATAGAACCATGGGCTTTCACAGCAGTGGAAGCGAGGGTGAGTTTCCAGGTCCCAGGACGGTAAGTTTCTGTAAATTCCTGCTAGCTGAGTCACCACAGGGAGGACGTGACAGGTGTGTCTTTGGATCCTCCTGGAGACCTCTGTTCTTTTAGCCCTCACTTTTCCCTGTTATCCTCTCCCAATTTTTTCATTTAAACTTTAATACCACCATATTTGACTTTTATTCTTTTATTTATTTTTGTAGAGACAGAGTCTCACTTTATCACCCTCGGTAGAGTGCCGTGGCGTCACACAGCTCACTGCAACTTCCAGCTCCTGGGCTTAGGCGATTCTCTTGCCTCAGCCTCCCAAGTAGCTGGGACGACAGGCACCCACCACAATACCCGGCTATTTTTTGTTACAGTTTGGCCAGGGTCGGGCTCGAACCTGCCACCCTCGGTATATGGGGCCGGCGCCCTACCCACTGAGCCACAGGTGCCGACCCTGGACTTTTTATATTATATTACTTGATCCTCTCTCTCTCGCTCTCTCTTTTTTTTTTTTTTTTTTTTTGAGATAGATTGTTGTTATGTTGCCCTCGGTAGAGTACTGTGGCATCACGGCTCACAGCAACCTCAAACTCTTGGGCTTACATGATTCTCATGTCTCAGTCTCCCAAGTAGCTGGGACTTCAGGCACCTGTCACAATGCTCAGCTATTTTTTGTTTCAGTTGAAATTGTTGTTTTAGCTGGCCTGCACTGGGTTCAAATCAGCCATCCTCTGGGCATGTGACCAGCACCATAACCACTGTGCTATGGACACCATGCCTAGCCTCTTTTTTATTCGTTTTTCTTTTCTTTTTTTTTTTTTGCAGTTTTTTTTGGCTGGGACTGGGTTTGAACCCGCCACCTCCGGCATATGGGGCTGGCGCCCTACTCCTTTGAGCCATAGGCGCCGCCCCTTATTAGTTTTTCTTAATAGTGAGAAAGGTGTATTAATTTTTCGCTATTTCTATTTTTGTTAACTATTCTATTTCATGAAGGTCGTGCTTCATGTTATTTGATATTTTGTTATTTGGTGTATAATGCTTCATGATACTTATATACTTGTCTGTAAGTATCTTTAACTATTAATAAGCAAATTTCTTTGTTCTATTTGCTTTTTTTTTTTTTTTTTGCCTTAAATTAAACATTTTACCACTACTTTCTTTTTGTTAAATTGTCTGGCTACACTTTGGTCATTCTTTTAAAAACTTGCCTTCCCGAGGTCTTTTTTCTGCAGTGTACTTCTTATACATGTGATTAAGTTTTATATTTTCACACAATCAGGGTCTTCATGTATAGCATGCATACATATGGACAATATATATACTGTATTTTTTTTATTGTAGTTGTCATTGTTGTTTAGCAGGCTGGGCTGGGCTCCAACCAGCCAGCCTGGTGTATGTGGCTGCCACTGTAACCACTGCTGGATGCTAAGCCATACATATTGTATATTTTAAGAAATTTAGGCTCGGCGCGTGTGGCTCAACGGTTAAGGTGCCAGCTACATATACCTGAGCTGGTGGGTTCCAATCCAGCTCAGGCCTGCCAAAAACCAACAATGACGGCTACAACCAAGAAATAGCCAGGTGTTGTGGCAGGCACCTGTAGTCCCAGCTACTTGGGAGGCTGAGGCAGGAGACTTGCTTAAGCCCAGGAGTTGGAGGTTGCTGTGAGCTATGATGCCACGGCACTCTACCCAAGGGGACAGCTTGAGGCTCTGTCTCAATTAAAAAAAAAGAAAGAAAGAAAGAAATGTATGAAAAATTTAAAACACAGAAAGAAAGGGAGAAATCCTACATTTTCATCCAGAGGGAAGTGATAGTATTTCATTCCTTTTTGTTGTTGTAGTTGAGACAGGGTCTCACTCTATTGCCCCAGCTAGAGTGCCCTGGTATCAGCCTAGCTCACAGCAACCTCAAACTCCTGGGGTCAAGTGGATCCTCCTGGCTCAGCTGGGACTGCAGATATCTGCCACAACGCCCAGCTAATTTTATTATTTTTGGTAGACACGGGGGTCTCACTCTTACTCAGGCCCCTGAACTCCTGAGCTCAAGTGATTCTCCCGTCTTAGCCTCCCAGAGTGCTGGGATCACAGGCATGAGCCCCTGTGCCCTGCTCCATTTTCCCTTTCCTCAGTCTATTAAATGTAAACTTTTAACTAGGTTTTTAAAAATAGTATGTGGTTCTACATGGAAAAAGAAATTAAAAAATAAGGAATCGTTAAAAAATTCAAGCTGTGTTTTGAATTATTCCTACTGTTGAATAAAATGAGCTCCCATTCCAGACGAAAAATCAAAATGGAGTGACCCAAGCTAAAGTTCTAAGTCTCCAAACCCAAACCAAGTTGTCATCTGAACTAGGTACGCAGTAGAGAGATAACAGCCAATTTCCCCAACAGGGCAGTTTAAATCTTCAATCAGCAGGAAAATGAAGTTCCCTCTTCATTTTACACAGAAAAAGGTAGTCTGATTTAACTTGATGTTAACTAATCAGTTATTTCTCTAGTTTTCGGTCTTCCTGTCCTTGCCTTATAAGGAAACTTGACTTTGAAAGGGAACTCACAATTGTTCTCTGCTTCTGCTTTCTTCAGCCCTTCTTTGTTTATAAAGCCAACCTCTTCGGCTCCTCGGTGAAATGCTTGTTCTATTTTATGGAAGGAAGTGTTGCCTGAATACAGATTGTGATCAATCTAATTCAGATCTTTAAACTACACTCTTTAGTCCCAATGTTGTCAAAATTGCCATGGGGGTCCGATCTCAGTCTAGTCACACAAGATCCAATTGTTGAGACAAGAAGGATTGCCAAGGGAGAAAGGCATTTTTTTAATGCAACAGAAGTCTCACCAGGAGAATGGGAGAAGCTGCCTCCAATCTGTCTCTCTGACTGACAGAGATCAGGGGCTTTTTGAGGAGGGGCTATATGCTTTGGGGCAGAGAGAAGGGGATGTTAAGACCTACTAGCCTTCAGAGTCTAACGCCTTTGTCTTGCAGAAAGGCCATTATTTCTGGTGAACAACTCAAAAGCTCAAATCCTTAGTTAAGGGAGAGGACTATAGAAAACATATTGGTGTTATTGAAGTTTGTTCATGGATCTAGTTACACCACTTTCCAGAAATACCTTTTAAAATTTGGCCAACTGTGGTGGCTCATGCTTGTAATCTCAGCAATTTGGGAGGCAGAAGCAGGAAGATTACTTGACCCTAGGAGACCAGCCTGAGCAACATATTGAGACCCTATTTTTATTAAAAAAAAAAAAAATAGAAAAATTAGCCAGGTGTGGTGGTGCATGCCTGTAGTCATAGCTACTCAGGCGGCTGAGGCAGGAAGATCACCTGAGCACAGGAGTTTGAGGTTACAGGGAGCCATGATGGTGCCATTGCACTCCAACTTGGGTGACAGAGCAGGACTGTCTCTAAAAATATAATGCAGGCTCGGCACCTGTGGCTCAATGGGCTAAGGTGCCAGCCACGTACACCTGAGCTGGCAGGTTCGAATCCAGCTGGGCCCACCAAACAACAATGACGGCTACAATCAAAAAATGGCCGGGCGTTGTGGCGGGCACCTGTAGTCCCAGCTACTTGGGAGGCAGAGGCAGGAGACTCGCTTGAGCCCAGGAGTTGGAGGTTGCTGTGAGCTGTGATGTCACAGCACTCTATCCAGGGTGACAGCTTGAGGCTCTGTCTCAAAAAAAAAAAAAAAAAA